>CANXYI010223180.1:0-17972 GCA_948208565.1 Hura crepitans | reverse complement strand
ATTTCTCATGCACACTTAGTATTTTTCGAATTTTCTTAAACTCTAGGCTTGCTTATAGCCTCCTAAACCTTCAAGAATTAGTTCTTAACTCTTTAATGGAATTTTTGGTAATAATTTAGGTTTGAATTAAGCTTGAGAAGCCATGGAAATGAGGAGAGAAAGAGAGAGAGAGAGGAATCAAGTAAAGGAGAAAAAAAATGGAGAAGAAAGTGAGGTGGAGAGTTGAATGCCAAGTGGGTGTCTATGTGGCATGAGAGGGGTATTTATATAGTGGACATGGGCATCTCGATTGGTGACACGTGTCACCCGAGTGCCTCAAAATCTTAGTTTTTCTCAGGAACTTCGAGAAATTTTATAAATTCACACACACCTCAAAAAATTATCATGTCGACTTTAAAAATCCTTGATTAGGCCTATTTAGAGGCTCATAAAACCTCAGCTCGAAATTGATTCGATAGGACAATTAATTGATTTCTTGATTTATGTGAAAATCCTAAAATTAAGGAAAAATAGCAAATGATCTCAAAATTTCAAAATTCCTTCACCAATGGTCTCAAAGGAATTTTTGACCTTTAGGGTATGGTATTTTCAGTTTTTTCTAGGCACATCCGAGGTCTTTCCCAGCCCAAGTCTATCTGAGCCTATAGACCACTAGATTTTGACCTAAAATAATTTATTGGTTCTGCTAAAGTTTTAAATTAGGTCATTTTCATCATTTTTAAGCCCCTTAAAGTTTCATGACCAATACACCCTACCTCGAGCCTTGTAAAGTCGACCCGACACTATGGGCACACTTTTCAAGCGTCAAAGGTACTGTTTACGAAGCCTTAACTTACAGGCATTATAGTTTTTCCCCTTTTAAGAAATTTCATCCCCAAAATTACCTACTGGCATGTCAGACATCTAACCACATACTTTACTACATCTCTTCTCATACCTAACCACTAGTATTAAGGCTTCAAGTTTAAGTACATCTACATACTAGCTGGGTGCATAGAATAAGGAGCTTTATATGCCCCCTCCAGTATCTGTAACCTCAAATCATCTGTACTAGGTACACATAACCTACCATGGTAATGCAGATATCCATCTTTGCTTAGTTCAATCCCTATTGCCTTCCCCTCTTTAACTTTACCCATAATATGTACTAGTTGTTCATCCTTATCATGTGCCTCTTTTATCTGCTATCTGAAATCTAGTTTGATCTATAGTTTAGCCAGAATGGCATTTTCCCCTGTGTACTATAATCCAGCATTCATAACTTTTAAGGTTACCATAAACTTCCTACTTAGAGCATCTGCCATCATATTAGATTTCCCTGGATGATAGTCTATAAAATAATCATAATCTTTAATCAATTCTAACCACCTTCTCTGCTTCAAGTTCAACTCCCTCTAAGTAAGGAGGTATTTTAGACTTTTATAGTCTATATAGATATAACATTTCTCACTATACAAATAAAGCCTCCAAATTTTCAAAACAAAGACAATGGCAGATAAATCTAAGTCATGAGTAGGGTAATTCCTCTTGTGTGGTTTCAAGTGTCTTAAAGAATAAGCTACCACTTTTCCTTCCTACATCAATACACAACCCAATCCATTAATTGAGGCGTCACTATACACTATGAAGTCCTTCCCCTACTCAAGTTGAATCAAGATAAGAGCTTCTATCAACATCTTCCTCAGTTTGGCAAAACTTTCCTGACATCTTTCATCCCACTCAAATTTCACTTTCTTTCTAATTAATCTAGTTATAGTTGCTACAATCATAGAAAATGCTTTTATAAATCTTTTGTAATACCCAGCTAAACCTAGAAAATTCCATATCTCTGTTACATTCCTTAGGGTTTCCCATTCTAATAATGACCTAACCTTGTTAGGATATACTCTAATACCCTCTACTAATACTATATGTCCCAGAAAAGCCACTTCATTTAGCCAAACTTAACACTTACTTAACTTTGTATATAACTATTTCTCCCATAGAGTCTGTAACATAACCCTGAGATGCTATTCCTATTCTTCTCTGGTCTTAGAATACACTAGGATATCATCAATAAATACCATAACAAACTGATCCAAGTATGGTTGGAATAATTGGTTCATGAGGTCTAGAAAGGGTATTAGGGCATTAGTGAGCCCAAATGGCATCATTAGGAACTCATAATGCTCGTATCAAGTCTTGAAGCCAATTTTAGGAATATTAGCTTCTTTAATTCTTAGCTGATGGTACTTGGATCTCAAACTAATCTTAGAAAACACACTTATACCTCTCAACTTGTCAAAAAGATCATTTATTCTAGGCAAATGATATCTATTTTTCACTATCACTTTATTCAGCTATCTATAGTCAATACACAATCGAAGCAACCCATCTTTCTTCCTTACAAACAATATAGGTGCTCCCTAAGGTGAAATACTAGGTCTGATGAATCCCTTGCCTAAAAAATCTTATAATTGCACCTTCAGTTCTTTTAACTCAGCAGGCGCCATTCTATAGAGTGTAATGGATACAGGAGTTATACCAGGTTATATCTCAATCTCAAAATCAAACCTTCTCTATGGAGACAACCCTAAAAACTCATCAAAAACACATCAGGAATTTAGAAACTATTTAAGGCTTGGAATGTAAGTATTAATGTCAATAACATGTTCTAAGTAGGCTTTACACCCCTTATAGATTAGTTTTCTAGCTGTAACAGTTGAGATGAGATTATTTAGAAGACTTTTTCACCCATAACTGTTATTTCCTATCCCTCTACAGTCTAGAGGCCTAGCTTTTTTTGTTTATAATCAACTATAGCTTGAAGTTTAGATAGCCAATTCATTCCTAGAATTACATCAAACTCATTGAAGGGTAACTCAATCAAATCCATAGGAAACATATGTTCATGAACCACTAAGGGGCAATGCCTATACACCCAGTTTATAGTCACATTTTACCCTATTAGATTACTAACTTAAATGTCTATGTTTACATGCTCAGGTTTTAATCCCCTATCATGTGCTTATGTAGTGCATATATAGGAATGTGTAGATCTTAGATCTATCAACACCAAAAGTGCAACATCAAATAAGTAAAACATACTACTAATGACATTTAAGGCTGCTACTTCTTTATAGGCCCTGATAAATATTACCTCACTGGTGTATGAGGTTTTAACCTTATCCCCTGACTAGTACTAGGTTGCTCCCCTATGCCCTATCTATGTCCTCTACCTTGAACTGCTGTTGCAAATGCCTATATACAGGTACCCTCTGTCTGCCTCTAGAGACACTCTCTCTGATAATGATCCTTAGCACCATAGGTGAAACACTCCCCCCTTTTGATCTACCAATACTAAACCCAATGTCTTCTATTGTAAAGGCCACAAGTCGAGGGTACATTTTTGGTAGTTGCTGATACTGGAGCACTAGTGCCTCATGAGGGTGGTTAAAGCCTAATTATAGAAGCCTACCTAGACCTCAAAGATTGAGTCTACCTCTATGCCTAGTGCACTAACTAAGACTGAAACGGTGCCTCCCTTCATCTCTTACTACCACTTAGGATTGCACTAGACTACCTAGCAGTGAACTGTCTCTTCCTCTGAAAGAAATCCCTCTTCTCCTGCACCATTTCTTCCATATCATATGCAGATGCTACTAATACTGCAAAATCTATAACCCTCGAGTTAGCTATTTGCATTCTCATTTCCACATTCAAACCTTTCAGAAACCTCTTGCATTTCTTCTCTTCACTAGGGATAAACTCCTCAGCATATCTTATTAGTCTAGTAAAATCCTTTTCATACTCCAATACTATTCTCCTACCCTGCCTCAGATCTAGAAACTCTTGCCTCTTCTTATCTTTGTTTGGGTTTAAAGTGTATCTCTTTCTGAACTCTTTTAAGAAGGACTCCCAAGTGAGATATGTTATTGCCTTCCTCTACTTAATGGTATCCCACTAATGAAATGCCCCCTCCTGAAGAAGAAAAGTTGTACACTTCAAGCTCTCTTCTTCTATATACTCCAGCTATTCTAGGATTCTAAGGGTTTTGTCTAACCAGTACTCTACTCGAGCTACATCATCCTTTGTACCCAAAAAGTCTATAGCTACCATCTTTTTAAGCCTCTCTAAAGGAGTTTTCTGTGAAGGTGCTGGTGGTGGTGGAGGTACTAGAGCTAGTGGAAGAGGTGGAATAGCAATTGCAGTGTGCCTAAGTAGATCCACTATCTGTTGTAATAGCACTAGGGATGCTTGTGTCTATGGTTGTGCTTATGGCTATTGCTATTATGTAGCGTCACTAGGTTTAAGTATGGCTGCACTGCCAACTGCCCCATAAACGATTGCAGGAGCATAACTAGCCACTTCCTCTCCCTATTCTTCTAATATCTGATCACTCATCTTGATCAACTATAAAAGAAATAGGACCTATCAGCCTCTTTACAATGTAACAATTTAGAAAAATAATCCTAAACACTGGCACTCATGTAAAACACCTAAGAACATATAACATATGCTCTGATACCACCTAATGTGACATCCCCTACCAAATTACCTTAGGAACCCGATAGGCGACACACTTCCGCCAAGTCACCCATCCTGAAATTTCTCTAAGTCTGCATTCCTTAACACTTATAGACTATTTTATTTTTTTATCCAACTTTGCTTAACTTCTCAGTTTATTCCATAACTATTCTTAGTTTGGGTATAATAGACTTATAAAATCTCTTAATAGACCCTCTACATGGTTATAGAAAATTACACAGCACAACAGCTACTTGGGTGATTCTAAAAATTTTTTCCCACCTGTAAAGACACTTCTAATATAATTATTAGCAATCTATCTCCCTTTAAACCCTTTTGGTCCGCTCAATAACATCAACCTATCATCAATATAGAATAAAGAACCATACAGGGCTTGAGGCCCAAAAATCATCCGAAACCACAAAAACAAAACATTCAAATAAATGGCCGAATTACATATATCACACATGCCATTGTTAGTGTGTGGGATTCTTTTAATCATCTATATGGTTTTATTCTCTTCTAACTCTTTTAGCATGCTTGTAACAACCCAAAAATCCCGAGTTCATGAATAGTTCTTTCTTAGCCATGAATAGTACACCAAAGACCCTTGGGGCTTGAGAAGTATAAATTTGATTTTTAAAAAGTACAATACATGAATAGGGCCTTATTCAAATATCAAGATGAATCAAGGTCATTTTAAGGCCAAAAAATCAAAAATAAAATTCAAGTGGCAGATAACAAATAAAAACAAAATAGTGAATAGTGACTAAAGGATAAAAAAAACTTAATTAACATTAAGTAAATAAGGTTTGACTAAATTAATTATGTTTTGACCTATTAATGAATGATTTAAGTTTTTAAGGGATGATTAACACATGTTACCATTTAAGCCATACATGTGGCCATATTTAAAGGAAGAGATAAAAGAGAAAAGATGAATAGTGTCATCCTCCCTCCTCATAGAAGTCAGTGGCTTTATCAAGGTAAAACCCTCCATTTTCTCTTCTTAAGACCTTTAAAAATCCCTCATTTCACCTTTTTTCTTCATGGAAATCCTAGATTTATGCATGGGAGCTTAAGATTTAGAAGAAAAAGCATAGATTTAAGGGCAGAATTAAAGTTTTCAAGTGGTACTTTATTGCCCTCTCTTAATAAATCCTTAATAAATGTGTAATAAGACTTTAGGATGAGATGTTGAGTTACTAATGGTGTCTTGATGGACATGTATATATGTTTAAAGCTTTTTTTGTTTTGAAAAGACCTTATACTCCTCTTTGGCTAAAATTCAAGAGACAAAAGGGTAATGAGATTTGAAGCTTTTGAAGGCTATTATAAAGGCTTTAGAGATTAACCTAAAAGGGAGGTGCTTTTTAATCTACTTGACCTTTCTTTTTGTGTATAATAATGGGAAATAAAGGTGTTAGGATTTTGGCTTAATGGTGTTTACATGCAAAACATAAATAGTTTGAAGGCTATAGGTTGTAAATAATGGTAGAAATTGAAATGATAAAGAAAATAAAGTTTGGGATAAGAAATGGGTGTATGGCTAAAATGTTAGAAGTAAAGACCATGAGCATTTCTTAACCTTTTTGAGATATGGAATAAACTAAGAAGCATAAGACATTGTGTATAAACTTTTAACCATGATATTCTAGTAATTGTGTGGATATGAAAGTAAGATGAATTCTTAATATGTAGTTACATGATAGGGCCAAAACACTTAAATGCATGAAAGAGTTTATTTGACTTTAAATGACTTCATTTTAATGACTGATGTAATGAAGTTGAAATGTCATCTTTTATGATGAAAAGGGAATGAATGATCTAAGAAAATGAAATGGCTTTCATTTAAGATGAATTTTCATTAAAGACTATGTAAATAAGAAAATGATGTTCAAAGAAGGAACTCATAAATAGTAAGAATGTATAAATGAAATTGTCATGTACTCAAAAGACATGTTATGCATGTTTAAATGTAATAAATCTAGATGTTATCTAAAAATGAAAATAAGGAATATCAAGGATGCTTTTTATGTGAATACTAAAGAATGTGCTCTTATTAAATACTTAAGATATGTACTTTATGAACTTGGCATTTGACTTGATACACATCTAGGCATGATAAGTATATATGCATGACATAATACTATGTTTAATATAAAAGAAATTATACTCATAAGAATATATGCACACATGTGCTATATGCTGCATAACCTTTAAAACATATTCATAAGGAACTAAGAATCTTAAATGAAATGAAGATTTGTGAATGAATATGAATACTTATTTCTACCTAGGAATTTAAATGTCTTAAGATAGTTTGGCATGCCAAATAGTGAACTTAGCATATCTACCATAGACTGCAGCTTTAGCTACCAAGACTTTTATGCACCTTATAGGTAGTATAGGCACCACCTATGCCTTCATATTCTAAGAGAAATCAGTGGTCCATAACAATCATCACATTTGTGCCACTAGGTTCTAATAAAAGTTGATAGATCAAAAGAAATCCATCGTACCTTATTCCTTATCCTAATTTAAGGAGATCTTAAGAAGAAATAAGGCACAAATGAATGTATGTATGTACCAAAGAAGAATTAAAGAATGAATAAACACAATAATTGAGAAATAGTTAACATTCTTGAGTTTTGATTTAACATGGTGTAGACACTAGGTTTCTGGGGCTCTTATGTTCGAATTGCCTAATGATGATGAAAGGACAAAAAATTTTGATAAATAAGGATATTAACATCCAAGTCAAAGATCTCAAAAGTTTTCTTTAAAAATTTTTCCTTTAAGTCTTTGCCTAACCCAAAAAATATCGCAGTGCAACTCGAAATGCAAGAAAAATAGGCATCTATGAAGGGTTGAGGGCTCGAGCCTATCGATACCCAACACTGATACCAAAAAGGGTGTAGAGGGTGAAACCCCCCATGGTGTGGATTAAAAAAATCAAATTTTGAAAAATGGTTGTTTTCATGAAAATAGTCGTTTTACCCTCAAAACAACTATTTTGGCAAAAACAGTCGTTTTGACAAAATGGTCATTTTGGCAAAAATAGAAATTTTCACCTCCAATATGGCCATTTTTCTTGGGATTGTGTATAAATATTAAAGTCAATTTTCCAAAAGGAAAGGACTTTTTCTCGAAATACATGCACTAAAAACTCAAAAAAGGCTTTCTAAACACTGTTTTCATATTTTCAAAAGGTTTTTTGCACAATTTTTCAACCTTTTTTAGATCTTTTCTTAAGGCAAATATATATGGTACGTCGACCCACCTTTCTCCTATTTTTTTAGTTTCTTTCTTTTTTCTTTTATCCATCTACCAGTTAGATGTGATATCTTATTATTTGTACATTATTTTTGTTTTATTTATTTCATTTTGTTTCTGTTCATCTTTTTATTTCACATACAAACATTGTGATTTTGTCATGATGCGAGTTATTTGATTAGGACATGATTATCTTTTCCTTCTATCATTTCATTAAACCTCAGTGAAGTATTCTTTGCCATTCCTTTATTTTTATTTCTTTCTCATGTCTATTGTTTTTACTCTACTCTTTACTTTCTCTTACTTATTCTTTTTATCATTGTTCCTTTTATTTATTTATTTAGATTGTATTTTAGGACCCTTCAAATGTACTTTTATTTTTATTCGATTCGAATGTATTTTAGGTAATTGCCATGTGATTTATTTTTATTTTGATTTTGATTATTTTGCTATATATTTTGTGAATATTGTAATAGGTAGAAAATGATTTTTTCATGTTATAAAAATAATCAAAATCATTTTGTACCTGATTAATTGGTGTTTTGTTAATAAAACAGGTTTTGATTTTTCCTTAATAAAAGTCATGATAATAAAATATGTTTTCTAAAATTGACATGCAAGAACTAAAGTTCTCAAACTAATCAATCACCCGATTTCATGTATGATATTTTTAACTTCAAGCAATTTATTTCTTTCTGTAAATATGTCTTGTTATTCTTTCTACAGATTATGTGATTTATTTTTTAAATATTAAAACCCACTTGAGAAAAAAAGGATAATATTATAAATTCAAATTGAAATTCCTTGTTAACTTGAGGTATAAATAAGAGTAGGGTTCTGAACCACTTTGATTTTGGCCCTACAAGGTATTTCCTAACTCCGGTTGAGTGGCAACTCCTATCTTATGGTGCCCAACTCGCTCTTTCTAGGCTAATCAAATAGGAACAGCTTAGGATTCCTCTAATTTCCTTCCCATCTCTCGGGACTAGAGGAGTGAGATTTAGGTTGAGTCTTTAGTTGTTTCAATTTGACCGGCCCCTAAAAGGAAGGGACATGAACACATGGTATGGCATGAGGTAAAACATTTGGATATGATATATCCATACATATATAAATATATATACACACACACATATGTGTGTGTGTGTATGTATATATATATGTATATATGTATATGCATGTATGTGTATATATGCATGATAGGCCTTTAAGTGAGTTAAGTATATGCTTAAGCTATGGAAGTAAGTTAGTAAGTTATTATACATGTGACTTACTTTAAGAATTATATGAATGAACTTTGTGATAGTTATGCAATCTTTCTATTGAAAAGAAATCTTATAATCTAGATAACCAGTTAAAGGTTATTTAGGTTATGAAGCATTCACTGAGATTTTATCCTTAGAGTGGTGTTTTGTCGTGCAGGTCCTAAAACCACTACATAAGAGGGGTTAGAGTAAAGCCCAGTACCATATCATTATTAATTCTTTTTGTATGAGCTAAAGATTGCATTCTTTTGTGTCATAGAACCTAGGTATTATGTCATTTATACATATGGTTACATATAAAATACATATTGGGTCTATGAGTATGATGTATGTATAATTATGTTTTGGACAACATCTCTTCCTACTGTGACATAATTGGCTTTTGTAAATAAGTAAACCATGGAAATATAATAAAGATATGAATGATACATGCATAGATACATATGTATGTGTGTATGTGAATTACATGTGTGGATGAATTTCTATACATGCATGAGTATGAGTTGTTGATGAGTAATTCTGAGGTTTGGTGGATGATAAGAATGGGATAACTATTAGAAGTGTTTTTACATGTAAGGAATTTTTTAGGTAGTGCTTAGATAGCTATTATGCTATCAAAATTTTAGTACCGAGACCCATTACTTAAATATAGTGATAAGGATAAATGAATTCCTTAGTCATAAATAAAGTTTTCTTAGATATGAATAAATAAGGATCTAAAAATGTTTTCGAAGAAATTTTATGGTATGCCCTTTTGATATTAAATCTCATGTTTGCAAGATCATGTTGTCTGTGTAATACCTTATTGTTGGGTTTCAGAATGGATCGGGTAAGGAGGTGTTACAATGCTTCTTGCTTTCTCTATGTACTTTATTATATTTGCCTCTTTAGCTTCAAAGTTGCCTTGGACTAGGCTTATCACTAGTTAGGAATCACTCTTGATAACTAAAGACTCCAATCGAACATGCTTAACCAATCTTGGCCTAGCAATGAAAGCTTCATATTCCACTACATTATTTAATGCTTTGAAGTTTATTCTGAGAGTATATTCTATGCTGAGTCTCGACAAACTATTGATGCATATTCCAGTGCCGTTCTCTGGTTATTTGATACACCATCCATATACATCTGCCATTTACTCTAGCTTGATTGGGCATTTAGGTATATAATTTCTCCTATGAACTTTGCAATAAAGTCAGAACTTGTGCCTTTAAGGATATACATGGTTTAAAACATATGTCATATGGTTGTAACTTTATGGATAGTTCAGCCATTTTCCCATCAATGTCGGGCTTGTGTAGAATTTTCTTTATTGGTAAATTTGTTCGGATGACCACCTTATCGATTGATAATAATGCTTAAGCTTCTTGATGCTTATCATCAATGCTATCAGCAATTGCTCAACTTGGTTCTTTCTTAGTTCTTGTGATGCTCAAAATTTCTCAAGTTATAAATAGTACTTTCTAAATAGTGAATAGTATTTCCTGAGACCCGAGTCACACTAATGTTATTGAATAGAAATATTAATTATAACATAATTATGAGTGAAATTTGGAATGAAATTGAACTCATTTAAGGGGTTATAAATGCAAGTAAAGTTTTCCCCACAATGTCCTTTGAATAGTAACTCAGTTGAAAATGAACAATAAAATATTTTAAAAGTGCTCAAAATAATTTGAAAATAGCATGACCTAATGCTTAAAAATTATAACTAAGCCAATAGTACTGGATTTAGAACTTTCTAACAGCAGAAAGTGATTTGATGAAATTAATTAAAGACAAAATTAATTATTTTAAATAGTTTCGCTTGAAATTAAATTATAGTTTTCTCAAGATATTTAAAATACCTATTTTCCTAATTATTGGCATAAAGAAGGAATTAAAATGACATCTAAAGCACATAAATTGAATTTTTAAAAAGAATTAAGGCTAGAATTAATAATAGCCATGAGATATGCCAAATGTCATATATCCATCTACTCCCTAGCACATATGTAAAGAGAATTTTAGTCTAATTTGAACTAAAATTAGTCATCTTCCTCCACCTCTACTGGATGCAATTCCTATTTTCTCTCTCTTTTTCTTTTTCTTCTTCCATCCACTTATTCCACCATAATTTCATCATTTTATCATCTTAAATCAACTTTTACCACCTTTGAACAAATAATCTACCATTAGTTTAGCTTAAACAATGCTAGAAAATGGGAATTCACACTTGGATGAATAGTGCCACTTTTACAAGTAAGTGGTTAATTTCTAAATTTTATATTTTTTTAAGGTAGAATTTAATGCCAATAAGATGTGTCTATAATTAAGTTCAAGTTTGGATAGCTAGAGAATTTATTATTAATTTTTCTAAGTTAGTTTTGAATATGTTTGTGGAGAAAGAAGGAAAAGGGAGTGAGAAAGGCAAGGATAAGACTTAAATGGTCTTATTAGAGCATTTTGGCATTGGCTGTAAGTGAATTCATTAACTTATATATTAGGTTATGTTAAACTTGTAAATTCAAGTGTATGTATCATGTGTTTGTAGCATATATGTGTCTTATTAAGCATGGTTTAGTGCCTAAACATGACATTAATGATGTTAATTGGATGGTTAAGAGAGGTTTGAATTGATGAAATAATATAGAATGGAATGAATGGGATACAGATGCTTATAGCCAAATGTATGCCTTATGTGTGCACATAGTTGTATGTTTGAGTTTTTGCTTATTTTGTTTGTATATGGCCCTAATTTTATGATTTAAGAATGACTGAATAAAGAAATAAGTAAGAAAAGGATTTAGGAAGGTAATGGTTCTTGTGGCCGAAAACTATGCATGATGATATTGATGAAGAATAAATGTGATTGAGCATGTGATTGGCTTAATTATGTAAGTTAGATGATATAGGGTACTGAAGGCAAAATAAGGTTGTCTTGTATGTATTAATGGTACAAATGGTCGTATAGGTAGAATTAGATTAATGATGTGTAAATGTGACCTAATAAATATTAATATGGCATGAAACTATAATATACATAAATAAAGGTAGAATTTATGAGATTAGGCCTAAAATGACCACTAATTATGCATGGCCGAATAAAACATGGTGAATGTATTATGTATGAATAGGATTTGATGACATACTATATGGTATGTAAGTATGAAATGATTGAAAATGTGATGAATTCGATGAAATTGATAGGTTTTAGTTATTAAGTTTGTGTGGCTATGAGGTATGTTGAATATTGAATTAAGTGATTTTCATTATATAATTGCATGAGAATGCTCATACAATGGAATAAGTAACATGTTATGGAATAGAAAGAATAAAGCTTATGAAAAGTGATGATTGAGTATAGTATTTCAATGGTAAGTGTTATGTGAACAATAAAACCTATAACATATAACCATGAAATGAAAGTCAATGATACCTCTTGTAATGACAATGTGAATATATGACTTTTTATTTAGAAAGAATGATGAGATATGCAAAAATGACCTTATTTGACACTATGATGGAATTAAAGAAAGTAATGGGTATGAACTCCTAAGGCTTGATAAGTTAAAAGTTCACATGATAATCAATTCATAAACTAGTAATAAGGCCCATATAAGTTAGATAACCCACTAGATGGGTTGATTAGTCAACTAAGGATGTAATAGCTGCTAAAACACTAAAGTGTCCCATATTGATGATGGGTGAGGCTATTGAGGTTCTAGATGAGAACCCATGGATATTTTATGGATGACAATTTATATGTTGGTATGTTAATGTGAGTGCAGCCGCTATTAAGGTCTATGAGGGCCACTACACACTTGTTAAATGATAATTAGGTTATGTTATCATGGGTGCAGCCATAGGGGACCTTTGCACAACTTTTTAAGATGGGTGCAGCTATCAAAGTTCTAAATGAGAACCCCCACACATGGATTATGTTACATTATGTTATACGGGTGCAACCTTTAAGGTCCAAAATAAGGGCCCTTGCACACCTTTAGATCTCGCTATCCAGTATTCGGCATATAATCTCTCGAGTATGGACCAAATGCTTAAGTAACTAGACTATTATGTGTTTTTGAGATTAAAATGGCTAATTTTATAAGGTTTTGAAATTATAAATTTAAGTTGATAAAATATAAAATTTCATGTAATATGAAGATGGCATAAAGAATTATAAATTCTAACCAATAAATGCATGTATGCTTTAAGAGGGTTTATGCATGTTAATATGCACTGTTGTACTTACCCTATGTTTGAATGGTTTTAGGCTAGCATAAGCATGTAAATGGGAACAATAAATTGATAATTTAAATCGAGGACATAACATGATAACATTAAATGATGCATAATAAGTAAGAGACATGAAAGGCTAGCTTGATTCAGATGTGCATAATGTAAATTTTTGTTACCAATCATTGCATATGTTTGCCATGTTTGTGTGTAATCTTGCAAGTGTATATATGTACAATGTGTACTTTATTAAATTCACCATTAAGCATAAGCTTAGCTTATTCGTTTTTCAGTGCATAAGTTATAGATGCTCAACGTAGCCAATTAACTATATAATCTTTGGTACCTATATATGTTTTGTATATGTTGATATGATGTAATATACATAAATTGGCACTCATGTATAGGTTGGGATGGGTTTGACCAAATTGATGTAAATTAAGATCATAGATTATATAAGCAACCATAATGTGTACTTATTTAATGAATGTATATGTGTATGAGTTGGATGCTTGCATGAGATGAGACTTTAATGTGTGCATATGTAATAGTGTGTGAGAGTGCATATGATAAGTGGGTAATGATGCCTTGTGATATGAGTGAAGCTGATGAGTTTGTGGTGGATCAGAAGGATCTTATAATGATGGAGAAAGGTTAGAAATGTTATAAAAGTGCTTTTATTGTAGGTTAAAATTTTTCATTTTGACTCCGGACAGTCGTTATGCTGCTGAATTTTCATTAAAATGAATACTAAAATAAATTGATTAAAAAAGGAAACTATGAGAAAAGAAGGGTTTTAAAAAGATAAAGTAGAAACATGCCATCTCTTAATCGATCAATGTTAGAATGATTAAGGGGTGTCACATTAGGTGGTACTAAAGCCTAGTTTAAGAGTTCCTAGGTGCCTAGAGTTGCATGAGTGCCATAAGATTATGATCATGTATTATATAAGGCTATACTGCTCAAGGCTAATAATTGTTTCTATTGTAATAATTCGATATGAGCAAGCATATCCCACTCAGTGGTGATGAAGAGGTGGAGAGTCATACACTAACGATAGTCCATGAGCCTGCCAATTCAAAGGCCCTGATGCCCAGTGATATTGCACAACCAACCCTTACATAGGTATAGCTAACACTAATGTAACAAATGATAGATATGCTTAGTCAAGCCATGGCTACAGCTGCTCCACCACCAGTACCAGTATAACAGAAAACCTATTTACAAAGAGCAAAGAAGATATGGGCATTAGATTTTTCTAGAGCACAAATTAATGACTCCGACAAAGTGAAGTATTGGCTAGAGAGGACTATCAAGATCCTAAAGTAGTTAAAGTGTATACCAAAAGAGAACTTGATTTGCACCACTTCTATATTACAAGAGGAAGCATTCAATAGTGGGAAATAATGACATAAAATAAAATAGCTTCCAATTTGATGCGGGATCTCTTTTTACAGGAATTCAAAAAAAGGTACATCTTAGAGACCTACCTTGAAAAGAAGAGGAAGGAGTTTCTAGATCTAAAACAGGGGCAAAGATATATATCTAAATATGAAAAAGACTTTACTTGACTGAGTAAATATGCAAAGGAATTTTTCCCTACAGAGGAAGAAAGATGTAAGTGGTTTGAAAAAGGCCTCAACATTATGATTTGGATGTAGATAGCTACATTAAAGACCAAAGAATTTGCTTCCTTAGTAGCTACTACTTATACAATGGAAGACATGTTGAAGGAAAAAAGGGAGACCTTCCAAAAAAAGATGTCCTTCACCTAAGGATAGGCTAGTTCTACTCCAGATGCAGGAAAAAAATAGAAAGGAAAATACAAAAATCACAAAAATAAGCTCAGACTCAAAGATCAGGCCAACGATCCTAGTTAAGGCCTAAGTAGCAATAGCATGCTACTAGTGCACCCCTCTCTATAGTAATGAGTGCACTAGAAATTTGTTAGACCTATGGAAAAAGACATAGAGGAACTTGTTGGAAAACTAAGCTAGAAGAGTGTTTTATATATGGATCAAAGGATCACTACCAAAGGGATTGACCTAAGAAATGAGGAGATTCTTCTCTGCTTTAAGCTTCCTTACTAGCACCTACTAGAAGTTAAAAGGAAAAATAGAGGTGATAGAAATGATAAAACTGGTACCAATTAGAGGCTGAGATCTGAAGTTAGAGCTCTTGCATGATAATATACAAATTGGGGTAGAGAAGAAATGAATTCTCTAAATGTGATGGCGACTACATTCTCCTTATTTGAATTACTTGCTTTAGCTTTGATAGACCTAGGTCCACACACTCGTATATTTGTACTACATGAGCACAAGATAGAGGTTGGAATTAGAACCAATGAACATAGATATCATGGTTAATAATCTAATTGGCTAACATATGGTAGTTAATAAGGTATATAAGGATGGTCCTCTAACTGTTCAAGAACCTATATTTCATGCAGATCTCATTAAACTTCTATTTGATGAGTTTAACCTTATCTTGGATATGGATTGGCTATCTAAACACCAACCCATAGTGGATTATGAGCAGAAAAGAATTACACTCAAAATAGCAGATGGGAAATATATAATAGAGGTTGGTGAATGGAATTGTAATACTTTAATACCCAACCGATAGCCAGTTAAGATATGAGATTTCATAAGCAATATCTCTTATAAGATCTGAATGAAAGACATCACACCAACTTCACTATCTTACTACTATAAACCACAAACACATAATTGTAATCATAAAAAACTTGAGCCCACTATTTTCCCGTATACATAAGTGCCAATTTACTAACATTACTCACCTATGTACAAGTGTTGCCAAATTGAAACTCATTAACTTGTGCTACTTTGCTTGAGGCTACAACTTAAACTCCCGTCTATTACCTATGCACCAGTAAAAGCCAGTACACTGAGCAATGATGCTTAGTGGTGTATTTAATGAAATATACATATTACATGCAAGCACACAAGCATGCACCATAATATAATAATATTTACAATTTGTAACACTCTTATGTCACAACTAAAGATGCACATAGGAAAATATGTTCATTGTTCATATAGAATAGAATATAAATTACACAACACAACTGTTTTATTATATTCTTAATAGATTCTCAATTAATCAAATTTAAATAACTTTTATTCATTAGACAAGTTTATTGATTAAAGTGTCTCATGTTTAACTAATAAATTATCTCTTTTTAATTTTCATAATTTTATTAGCTTATTAATTTAGGTAGCCCATATTTGATAGACAGAATCTCACTAACTATACTGAGGGGATAAAGGTGTGATGTGGTCCATATTTTGGACCTAATGGATGTTGCACCAGCATAATAGGATATCAATAATTGTGTAGTGATCCTAATGAAACTCCATTACGGCTGCACCTGCATGAGTATATGTGCAGTGGTTCTAATAAACCTTTTCACGGCTGCACCCACTAAAGAATCATAACATGTCAATGTATAATAGATAGTAACAATGTATAATATGTGTATGTGTAGTGGCCCAAATGGACCTAACTACAGTAGCACCCGCATAAATATGATACCAAATATCTAATAGCTGCTTTATACACTAGGTAACTATCTAGTGTACTATCCAACTTATATGAGGTTTACTCACGGTTTCTTTAATATTTACTTCGATTACTTGAGCTACTTATATTGTTCAAATTTTGAAATTTTCGCTTGTTTTTATATGATAACTAATACCATCATTACTAGCTATTTGTGTTCATGGAATACTATCATTATTTTCCAGGCACACTTAGGGTGCCATCACTTTCATGACATATATGATCTCACTGGATCATACCTCTTTTATGACGTATACCTTATATAATTCATACAATAACATTATTTCACTAGTTTGTATCATAATGAACAAGTCATGTCTTGGTATGTTTCTTTCATCATGTACAATATGTTACTAATTTATAATCATAAATGTATTTTATCTTTTCTTCAATTTTACATTTCTTCCATTGTATACAATATGTTACTATTGATATATAACTTACTTTCTCTTTCAATTTCCTTCTACTGTATTATTATCCGTATTTGCTTCCTTATTAAATCCTTAAATTTATTATTTTCATATTTAAATACAAAATCAACTTTCTCTTATTATTTTCCTTTTTATCAACCTCTTTAATAATCCTTAACATTATACCACAAATTTCCAATTAATCAATGTCTATAAATTCTCCAACATGAATTTTGCATATTATTCTCAATTAATCTTATTATACATCATATCCCATAAACTATCTTACACATACTTATTTACTAATTTTTATACTTACTAATTATTTCACTTCTACTTAAATAATTAAATTTCATTTTACAATTAAAATCAATTTTAACAATTGCCAATTATATTATAATATTATATTATATTCAATAATTTACTTAGACTATATATATCTACACATACGATTTTAAATACACATTTATTTAATCCATATATATAAATATTCACTCAAATATTTATCTATTTAATTAATTCAATACCATAAAAAAAAGTCGTATATTAATAATTATTCCATTTCATTAATTAACATAAATAATTATTTTATTTTATTATTATTTTCTTTCCTAATTATTATTCCAAATATCATATAAACCATTTATTAATTATTAACATTTATATATTCATATATAACACACATCTACATATATATACACCTTTACACACT
>CANXYI010223170.1:0-10876 GCA_948208565.1 Hura crepitans | reverse complement strand
ACTATGTAAAAGCTTAATTCATCATAAAGTATATGACATGAACACAAAAATGATGAATATAATCTTTAAAGCATGAGATTCGAAGTTTTGGCATGTAATTGTAGGATTTAAATGAAATAATGGTATAATTAGGTGTGAAATTGTTATATAAACCCAATATAGAGTATGTATAAATTTGGTGTAACTGTGTGATATGTGAGACAATATCAACCATACAAGGAAACAATTGTAAGAATGGTCAATTTGGTCCGAATATGCTATGAATGTGTATTAAGCATGTATATGTTATGAACCATAAAAAGATATAGAAAAGAATAGGACATATGTTAGAAGTTAGTTTATGATACATTATGTAAGCTAACTTAATCATGTTAAAGTGGGTAACTATGAGGTAAAGTATGAGCCATAAAATGTATTTGAGATTGATTAATTTAAACATGTTTAAACATGGAAATGATGTTATATTTTCTTTCTATAATGCTATTTTGGCTGAATGGCCTATATTATAAGGATAATAATATATGATGATGCTAGCGATATTAATGGATTCTTGGGAAAAACATGTCTTTGATTTTGATGTCATATAGTCATGTTAACTACACATAAAGCTTTATGTAAATTGAATGATAAATTTAATCACACAAAATTAAAAATAAGCCATATGGATGTAGACAACACAATCTAGATAGGTTGATTTGTCAACTATAGGGATTAGCAGTTGCTTGGATACTTCAGTGCTTATTTATAGCATTCAAGCCTGGATTTATGACTTTCGGGTCTGATATCACTTTCGGGTCTATTATATGACCTTCAGGTTTAATATGATCTCTAGTTCAGTGTATGAGCTACGAGTTTGATACAACCTCTATGGCCTGATATACCCCATTATCTAGGATCGAGATAATTGTTTGTTAAGTATGGACAATTAAAAGAATTTCATAATTAAAATAAAGATGTGAAACTATTTAAGCAAATGATAGGGAATTGATAAGCTTGCATAACTTGTTAAGACATAAATTAAAGTTATTAAATGGCTTTGCATATATACATGATATTAATTATCCTCGCTTTAATTAACATGATATGGATATAAAATAAACTTATTGTGTATGTGAATGTGTGCATATATTAAGCTTAATATTCTTGGATACACCACTAAGCTATATAGCTTAGCGTGTTATTTGTTGTTTTTGAGATGCATAGGTTATTTTAAAGCTACCAATTTGTAGCAGTCTAGGACCCTTTTTTAAGATTCTTTTTGGTATATATGTAGCTTTTTTATATAGTTTTAGATGTTGTTTAGCATTGGTACTCATATGTATATAAGGGTGTTGGGCCTAGCATATTGAAGTGATATATTTTTGTAAACCTTTAAAGATGGATTGTATATATACTTATTATTTAATCTTGATGGTTTCTTAAGATATGATGCATGGTTGTTACTTATGTAATGTGTTGATGATATATGTGTTTGTGATGGTGAAATGGATATGATGTGTTGAGATCTTTAGAAGTGTATTTTTATGCAGGTTACTATTTAGGATAGTGTCACTGAACAACAGTTATGCTACTAGAATTTTGACATGATGACCCCAAATGGTCTATCCTATTATTGGATTTTATTAAACAAGTGTTTATAAGGTTATATGAGAGTTCAATATTAGTTGTGTGTCATCCTCCATTTGGATCCAGGAGTGGATCTAGTAAAGGGCATCACATTTAGTTGCATTAGAGTAAAAGTTTAGGCATTCCTTGGTGTATAAGGTTTCATATGAGTGCTACAGGTCTAAGATCATACATAACATAAGTGTATATGAGTGTTATAGGTCTAAGATCATACATAACAAGATGGATGAGTCTACACCATAAGCTAAAGGTGAGAAAGTTAAAAGTCATGCTCTAACTATTGGTAATGAGCCTTCAAGGCCATAAGCATCAGCTTCTAGTGTAGCTGGGTAGGATGCACAAGCACAACTAGCCTTACTTCAGTAGATAGTGGAGTTACTAAGGCAGGCTACAGCCGCCGTTGCACCACCACCACCATCTGCACAGTCTCTAAAGAAAACCTACTTAAAGAAGGTTAAGGAGATGGCAGCTGTAGACTTCATTAGTATAGACCAAGATGATTCTATAGCATCTAAGTATTGGTAAAAGAGGACAATCAGGATCCTTCAGTAGTTAAAGTACATACCAAAAGAGAATATGATTTGTCCTACCTTATTGCAGCAAAAGGCTTATGGATGGTAGGAAATAATAGCCAATCAAATGGTACCAAAAGTCATAACCTAGGAGTTCTTCCTAGAAGAATTCAAGAAGAAGTATATCATAAAGAACTAATATGAAGGAAAAAGACAAGAGTTTATTTCCCCTAAGTAGAAGTATAGATCCATCTCTAAGTACAAAAAAGAGTTTGCAAGGTCAAGCCAGTATACTGGAGAGATCATCCCCACTGAGTTAGAAAGGTGCAAGAGGTTTGAGGTTGACCATGATATTCATCTCTATTTGGCTGCCATAAAGATTAAAGAGATTTCTTTATTAGTTACGGCTGCTCATACAATTGACGAGATCCAAAAGAAGAATAGGGACAGATTTTAATAGAAGAGATCTTAAAATCAAGGTCAGCCTAGTTTAACTCTTGCTACAAATAAGAAGTAAAAGAGAGAACAGTCTCAGCAGTAAACTCAAAGACAAACACAGACTCAAAGGTTTGGGTAGGGATCATAGTCTAGACCTAAACATCAAATACAGTAATCGATGCACTAATATCCACTACCAAGAGTATATCAGTGGCTTATATGAGCATCGCAACAAAAGACATGAGGGTATGTGTTGAAAGATGATACTCGAAGTTTACTGTAGATGTGGCTTCGAGGAATATTTTGTTAGAGATTGTCCTAGAAGATCAACAACCACTTCTCAGTTTTAAGCATTATCCCCAGCTACTTCTAAAAGGTAGAAATAGGATAAAGGGGATAGATTTAGGGGGCAGTTAAAGGGTTAAATCAGAGATTGTTCATAGAGCTAAACCACAAGCACTAGTAAAATAGTATGTGATTAAGGCTCAAGAGGAGACCGACTCACCAGATGTTATGGCTAGTACCTTTTACATCTTTGATGTGCTTACTATATCATTGATAAATTCAAGTTCCATATATTCTTATATATGCATAGCACGGGCACATGATCGTGGGTTAGAGGTAGACTTACTTGATATTGATATTATGGTTAGCAATCCCATAGGACAAAGTGTGATAGTGAATAAAATCTACAGATAATGTCCTTTGCTAGTCTAAGGATATGAGTTTCCCATTAATCTCATTGAGTTACTTTTCAATGAGTTTGATCTAATATTAGGTATAGACATCAATTGGTTGTAAATAGAAGAGAATCACTCTTAAGACTATTAATAGGAAAGAAATCACAGTTATGGTTGATAAAGCTAACTTCTTGTCTAATGTCATCTCTGCCATAGTAGCTAGGAGATTGGTCAGAAAAGGGTGTGAAGCTTATGTTGCACATGTGATAGATGTAAAAAGAGAAGAGCCAGATATGAGCCAAATTCCTATTATGTCAAAATTTCTTAATGTTTTCCCCAATGAGTTACCCAGTTTACCACCTGAATAAGAACTTGAGTTTGGGATTGAAGTTTATCCCGGCATAACACTACTTTCTATAACACCCTACAAAATGGCTCCAACAAAATTGAAAGAGTTGAAGATTCAGCTGCAAGAGTTGTTAGACAAAGGCTTCACTAAAACTAGTGTCTCTCCTTAAGGAGCTCCAGTGCTATTTGTAAAGAAGAAAAAGGATGAATCACTAAGACTATGTTTGGCTACAAATAGTTAAATAAGGTCACAGTCAAGAAAATTTCCTTTACCTCATATTAATGATTTGTTTAATCAACTAAGAAGAACTGGAGTATTCTCTAAGTTTGATTTGAGATTAGAGTACTATCAATTTAGACTGCTTTTAAGACTCGATATGGGCACTATGAGTTTTTGGTAATGCCATTTGTACTTACTAATGCTCCTGCAACATCCATGGATTTAATGAATCGGGTCTTTTGTCTCTATCTAGACAAATTTTTTATGGTATTCATCGATGATACATTGATCTACTCCAAGAATAAGGATAACCATAAGCAATATCTTAGAATTATTTTGCAGACTTTAAGAGATGAGAAGATATTTTCCAAACTGAGTAAGTGTGAGTTTTGGGTCGATAAGGTGTCTTTCTTATGACACATATCATTTACAAATGCTATCTGAGTTAATCCAAGTAAGGTAGAAGCAATTCTAGAATGGAAGCCACCTTGAAACATAACAAAGATAAAAAGTTTTTTTGGATCGATGGGCTATTATAGGCAATTTGTCAAGGGTTTCTCTATGATTGCAGCACCTATGACTTGCCTAATATGCAAGAATGTTAAGTTTGAATAGAATAATAGATGCTAAGAGAGTTTTGATAAGTTAAAGGCTATGTTGACAAAAGCACCGATTCTTACACAACTAGTGTTTGGGAAGGATTTCACGATATATATAGTGATACTTCTTTGAATGGCCTGGGATATGTGTTGATGCAAGGAGGTAAGGTTATTGCTTATGTTTAAAGGCAATTGAAGCCACATAAAAAGAACTGTCCTACACATGATCTTAAGCTAGCAGCCATTATTTTTGTCTTAAAGATATGGAGATACTACCTATGTGGTGAAAGATGTTATGTCTATATGGATGATAAAAGTTTGAAGTATCTTCCTACACAAAAAGAGGCCAAATTGAGGCAACAAAGATGGATGGAGTTTATCAAAGACTAGAATTGTCTCATTGACTACCATCGTGACAAAGCTAATGTAGTTGTAGAAGCCTTAACCAGAAAGTTCATGTTAGCTATGAGAACCATGAATGCTAGATTAAAGCTCATAAATGATAGAGCTTTTTTAGCTGAACTACAAGTTAATTCAAGACTATTACAACAAGTGAAATATGCATAAAAAGATGACAACAAGCTTATGGCATTATGAGTTCCATTTAAGAGGGGAGGTTCACTGAGTTTGAGATCAAAAGTGATGGATGCTTATACTATTAGGATCATTTATGTGTGTCTAATATTGATGAAGCAAAGAAGTAAATCTTGAATGAAGCACACAATACACCATATGCCATGTGTCCTAGTAGAATTAAGATGTACCAAGATTTGAAACCATACTGCTAGTGGCATCGTATGAAGAAAGATGTAATAGAGTACATGACAAAGTGCCTTACTTATCAACAAGTAAAGGCAGAATATCATGTTCCTTCTTCTTTATCCAATTGTTATACCAATGGAAATGCAAGAAAATTACCATGGATTTTGTCATTGGTTTGCTAGTGACTAAGAACAAATATGATGTGGTATAGGTGATGGTAGATAAATTAACAAAGACTGCCTATTTCATATTAGTGAGAATGGATTATTCACTTAAGAAGCTTATAGAATTATACATTAATAAGATTGTAAGGCTATATGGAGTGCCGTAATCAATCATATTAGATGAAGACGCGAGATTTACCTTCAGATTATGGAAAAAGTTGCATAATACTTAGGTATTTGACTTAACTTCAGTATGGCTTTTCATCCATAAATGAATGGTTAATTCAAGTGAGTCATTCACATGTTGAAAGATATGCTGAGAAGTTATGCAATAAAGTTCAAAGGAAGTTAGGATCAATACCTTTCCTTAGTTAAGTTTGCACATAACAACAATCATTAATCAAGTTTGGCATTATGTTTTATAAAGCATTGTATAGGAGGAAGTGTAAAACTCCTCTGTGTTGGAGTGAGCTAAGTGAGAACAAGATCATAAGACTAGATTTGATAAGAGATGCTAAAGAGAACGTCAAGATCAGTTGGGACAAATTAAAAGTTGCATCTGACAAACATAAATCCTATGCTGATTTAAAGTGAAAGGATATTGAATATGAAGTTAGGGATAAAGTGTTCCTCAAAGTATCACCATGGAAGACGGTGCTCTGATTTGGGAAGAAAGGTAAGCTGAGCCCTAGGTTTATTAGTCCATACGAGATAATCGAATGTGTAGGACTGGTTACTTATAGGTTAGCTTTACCACTAAAGTTATAGTAGATATATGACATCTTTCATGTGTCAATGCAATGAAGATATAAATCAGACTTATCTCATATGCTAGCTACTAAAGAAGTTGAGATTTAATTGGACCTTACATATGAAAAAAAACTAGCGAGGATACTAGCAAGTGAAGTGAAGGAATTGAGGAATAAGATGGTACCATTGGTGAAAGTGCCATAGAGGCACTATAACATGGAAAAGGCCACATGGGAGAGTGAAGCTTAGATGAGGGAGCAATATCCACAGTTATTTGATCCAAGTATAATTTTGTGAATGAAATTCTTTTAAGAGAGGAAGAACTGTAACATTCGAAAATTTTAGAGTTATAAATAGTACTTTTTGGTATGTAAATATTATTTTTAGAGACCTAAATTGCACTATTCATACCATATGGAAGTATTATTTATAATATAATTATAGGTAAATTTTGAAATAAAAGTGAATTCATTATGGATTAAAATCAATAATAAATTTTTTACAATAGTTTAAAATAAATAATAACCTAGTTTAAGCTGAACCAATAATTTTAGAATTTTTACCTAAATTGACCTAGGAGTTTCACAACTTGATACTCAAATATTCCAAAGAGTCTAATAAGATTGGAATTGAAAATTTTAAAGATCAAAAGAATTTTATAAAAAATCATATGAACAAAGATGATTACTTTTATCAAAATTCTAAGGTTTTTGCATATTATTTGTTTGGGACCCTCAAGTAATATAATGTATGATTATTTAAGACCATCAAACTCATTAATTGGTGGAAAAATTTTTGAAGAATTAAATAGATGGCATTAAAAGGTATTAAAATGGATTTTTCATAGTGGGCTTTGATGTGGGACTTTGGATCAAGCCAACTTACTATCTTAGCCATCCATTTGGAGCTATTTAAGTCAAGATTTTAGGGTATAAGGAAAGAAAAAATTTGCCCTTCTTCCTTAAGGATAACTTGTCAGCCATGAGAGCATAACTCTCCTTATTTTTTCTTTGATCCATCCCCTTAATCCACCAAATTATCTATCCTCAAGCTATTTTAAACCACCAAAAAGCCTCCCCTTACATCAAACACCAAGATTGTAGGGTTAATTTAAAGAATTATAGAGTTATATAAGTGGCATGAATAGTGACCACAAGTTGTGTAAGAGTTTTTCTTTGTGTTCTAATAATTTTATGGATATGTTATGGTTCTAATTTGAGTTATATAGAGTTAATTTAGATTTTTAATGAGTATAGAATTTTATATGGATTTTTGAATGTTTATAAGGAATATGTTTGTGTAGAGGAAGAATGGAAGAGCAAATGAAAAGGAAAGAATAAGGAGAAATGAGGTCAAGAGAAGGATTATTTCTTGTTTTGGTATGTTTATCTAAGAATCTTGAAGTTTAAGTGTGTTAATTAAGCCTATGTTATAATTAATGATGTAAGATGTGTTATTAATGCATGATATGACTTATAAATTGTACTATAAGTTGAATGAACATAAATGGATGATGCATAAAAATTGAGTGAGTGTGTTGGCCGAATGATGTGTGAATAAAAAATTACTATGTAAAAGTTTGATTCATCATAAATTATATGACATGAACATAAGAGTGATGAATATAATCTTTAAAACATGTGATTTGAAGTTTTGGCATGTATTTGTATGATTTAAATGAAACGATGGTGTAATTAGGTTTAAAATTTTTATATGAACTTAATATGGAGTATGTATAAATTTGGTGTAAGTGTGTAATACGTGAGTCGATACCAATCATGCAAGGAAATAATTGTGAGAATGGTCAATTTAGTTCGAATATGTTATAAATATATATTAAGCATGTATATGTTATGAACCATAAAAAAGATTTAAAAAAGAATAGGACTTATGTTAAATGTTAGTTTATAATCCATTATCTAAGCTAACTTAATCATATTCAAGTGGGTAACTATGAGGTAAAGTATGAGCCATTAAATGTATTTGAGATTAATTAATTTAAACATGCTTAAAGATGGAAATGATGTTATATTTTCTTTCTATGATGTTATCATAGTTGAATGGCCTATATTATGAGGATGATAGTATATAATGATGCTAGCCATCTTAATGGATTCTTGGGAAAAACATTTATTTGATTTTGATGTTATGAAATATTGTTGACTACATATAAAGCTTTATGTAAATTGAATGATAAATTTAATTACACATAATTAAATATAAGCCAATGCCTATATGAATGTAGACAACCTAGTTTGTATAGGTTGACTAGTTAACTAGGGTACTTCAGTGCCTATTTATAGCCTTTGGGTCTGATATGACCTACAAGTCCAATGTATGACCTTCATGTCTTTCATATGACCTACGGGTCCAATATAAACTTTACTATCTATTATGACCTTTGTGGTCTATTATGACCTTTGTGGTCCGATATGGCATTTGTGGCCAGATGTGTTCGTTATTTAGTATTGAGATAATTGTCTATAAGGTATGGGCAATTAAAAGAATTTTGTAATTAAAATGAAGATGTGAAACTATTTAAGCAAATGATGGAGAATTGATAAGCTTGCATAACTTGTTAAAACATAAACTTAAATTATTAAATGGATTTACATATACACATGATATTCATTATCCTTACTTTAATTAACATGATGTGGATATAAAATTAACTTATTATGCATGTGGATATGTGCATATATTAAGCTTAATATTCTTGGATACACCACTAAGTTGTATAGCTTAGGGCATAATTTGTTGTTTTTGCTATGCATTGGTTGAGGAGTAAATAAAGGAACTTTTAAAGCTTTAATTCTTAGCAGTTTAAAACCCCTTTTAAAGATTCTTTTTGGTATATATGTAGCTTTTGTATATAGTTTTGGATGTTCTTTAGCATTGGCACTCATATGTATATAAGGGCATTGGGCCTAGCATGTTTAGTTGATGTATTTTTGTAAACCTTTAAAGATGGATTGTATATATACATATTATTTATTCTTGATGGTTTCTTGAGATAAGTTGCATGGTTGATGCTTATGAGATGTGTTGATGACATATGCGTGTGTGGTGGTAAAGTAGAGATGATATTGTAGTATGGATGTGTTAAGATCCTTAGAAGTGTGTTTTTATATAGGTTAGTATTTTAGATAATGTCACCAGATAGCCATAATGTTGCCTGAATTTTAACATGAAGACCCTAAGTAGTTTAACCTATTATGGAGTTTTATCAAACAAATATTTATAAGGTTATATGAGAGTTTGATATTAGTTTTGTATTGTCATCCATCCGAATCCAAGAGTGGATCGGGTTAAGGGCATTATAGTTTGGCTTGTTATTAAATTTGAGATCATTGTCTCACCCTTTATGGTTTGACTTAAAGTTAAGATATAAATTAAGAGCCAAACGCAGGTCTCTTGGCCTTTAGTGTCTCAATCGTAGATTGGTGGAAGAGTTGCCTTCTTAAGCATTCTTAAGAGTGTGTGGACTACATTTTGTTATGCATATGAGTGACATGCATGGATGATGCATGATTTCATGCATGGAAAACATGTTAATGACTTATGCATATGCTTACATGCATGTTCGTATGAATGTGTGTGCATATGTGTTCGTGCATGCTTGTGCATATATGTATGTGTGATTGATGAGAATCATTATTCAGTGATAATTCCTCATGATGTAGAGTACAATGTGATGTATGTGTTCTATACTAATCATTGATCCATTTTTTAGGGTGAACTAACAAAAGGAAAGCCCTTAGGAACTACAAATAGAAGGGTTTTCTAGTTAAGCTTGCTCTATTGGATGCTAACATTTTGACAAGGGATGACGAATATTAAGCCATTTTCTCCCCAATTTGTTAGCTTTGGATTTTTTTGAAAACTAAAAAGTACGAATATTTTGTTTTATGCCTTAATGTTTGCTTAGTGTATTTCTCAAGGGAAGTTTTCACATTAGAAAGTTGTGCCATAACTTTTGCCTAGTGCGCTCCCAAAGGAAGTTTTCACACTAATAGACTGTATCCTAACCTTTTTTTTATGTGCCATCCTCAAAACTCTTGATCTTAATACTTTTAAAAAGAAAGCAAATACACATACAAAATTTGCTTAATTATCAAACATATCTCTCTATATTGTAATTTGCATAATGATGATTATCACAGAGCATTTTAGGCATCATAACTTGATTCATTTAAACTTGGCACTAATGTCGATTGCCTCTTTTTTGTTTATACTTTTGTCTTATCCTTTTAACATGTGTATTTGACATTAATAGCCTTGTCATTGGATTTATTAAGCTTAAGCTCAAATTTCATATGATTTAGATCAGTGAGGCTTGAGTTGAAAGGTTATAGAGTTTTTCTTAATCTGGATTAGTAAGGCTTGAGTTCACAAAGCTTTGTTCAACACTTGGATTAGTGAGTAGCTTTTGTAAAAAGTAAAATGCCCCTCAATATCTATGGACATCACCCCTTTTGAGCCTTCCCAATAGAGCATTGACAATACGCTATTGTTAGCTAGTTTATAGATTTTCTAGCTAACTATTTTCTCTCAATTTCCTTAATTTTTGCTTAGGTTCATGCTCTTGATTGATTGGCCTAATAAAATTTATCACGTGTTAATTAAAGATGAATTTTATGAGTAAGAGCAATCATGTTTTGGAAGAGAGAATGCTTGGGACTTTGTAGCTTTGGATTTCTGCTTTTTAGATTTTTAAAAGAAAGGTTAAACCCTTCTAATGATATTTGAATTTTTGAATGGATGAGAACTAAAGAAA
>CANXYI010223018.1:0-13569 GCA_948208565.1 Hura crepitans | reverse complement strand
TTGTTATCAAATAACAAGATCTTTGTTTTTGTATTTATGCCGTGAAAACCTTATACAATTCATTATACTGTTAATGTGATTGTATAACATGCCATGCTTAGTGATCTTGGATTTTTTTTATGTTTTCTTCATGAAATAAATGGGAATTCTATAAATTCCAATATTGGTATCAGAGCCTAGTTATATGTATGGTTATTTTTTTATTTTAATCCTTCATGATAGAATTTTTTAATGCAAAATTAATTTTTCTTGATCATGGCATAATAATCTTGAATTTATTGCTTTAAAAATAGGCAATATGGGTCTTAAATGAAAGTAGACATCAATATCTTTAATTTGGTATGTCATATGTCTAATTTAGATGTATATTAAGAAAGTTATGCATGATTTAAGTGTAAAAGAACAAAGAAAAATAATTTTTGCATAACACTCCAAGATAGAGGGTTGAAGAAAGGGAAAATGTTATCTTTTCTAATAAAAAAAGAGGAAAGGTAAACTACATGGCGGTGGAATTTAAACACAAGACTTTTCTTGACAAATATAGTTCCTTTGCCATTTGGACCAAATTATACTTGAGATAAGTTTTTTTTACTATTTATTATAGTGAAATTGTTTGCATAAAATTAATTATTACTTAATTGATTCATTATAATGACCATATTTAAGAAAATTAATTATCAATTGATTAATTATTATGGCACTTATAATAAGTTAATTGTTAGTTAATTAATTTATTAAGATGGCCATTTCAAACAAGTTAAAAATAAATAAATAAATAATTATAGTCCATTAATATATATAAACTAATTATTTGTTGATTAATTTATGAAAATAGCTATTTGGATAAATTGATTATTTGTTAATTAATTTATCAATATATTCTATTAATATATTATTCTTTTTTTGTATTTGCTATAGAAAAATATTGATGGCACAGACTATAAGAACTCTAGTGGCAATTAAAAATTCAAAATAAAGAAATAGAGTGAATTAAATGATTAGAGATTTAAGGAACACCCACATCGATGAAAATGGAAAAGAAAGTGAAATTGAATGCTTAGTGTTACATATAATCAAAATTAATGAACTGATCCAAGAAATTGTTTGGGAAGGAGGCTTATTGACAAATGTGAGTAATTGTGGTGCTCTTATGGAAACTTTGCATTTTCCTAATTATCAAGGTCTCCTTAAATTAGCTTGAGTCAAGGAAAAGAATTATAAAAAGGCTATTAACAAATTCATTAATTGGGTGTTAGAAAGATAGTTGGTGCTTCAATTAGGGTGTCTATTCATAAAGGACATCACAAATTCATTGGTGTCCCTCTACTTATAATTGTCATACATCTTGATGAGAAGTTAAATGAGGAGTTTAAAGAGAAGCCTAAAGGGCTTATGCATCACCTTAATAATTCTTTTCCTATTCATATTTTAGAAAATTGGCATAGGCTTTATTTTATATTTTATTTTTTCTTACGTAGAATACTTATTTTAATTATTAATGGCATGCATAATTTACATTCTTTCATTTTTGTTTTATATGTGTCCTTATATGAAAGTGATTGAATTTAAATCTTTACTTGTTGATATGTAAGAGATTTGCATATGTAATTTTTTTATAACTTAAAGTGATTCCTTGCATAATTATAAAGTGATTCCTTGTATAATTAATTTTACTAATAATAATCAAGCATTAGAATTTTAGATGATGATTAGAAATAAATTGACCTTTTGACTCTAAACCTAATTTGAGACCATTATTAGTATAATTAATATATGCTAAGGAGATATATGCATATTTAAGGCATTTATTAATGTGTAAAATATTTGTATGCAATAGAGAATGGCATCTGCATCTAAAAACATTGTGGCTAAACTCAACAAAGGAGAGAAACTGAATGGTGATAACTATGAAATATGGAGCATGAAAATCCAATATGTGCTTGAGGAGTAAGAGGCTTTGAAAACTTTGAATGAATTCATAGACCCCTCCGAAGCAGGGAATATAACCTAACATAGAAGGGATTAAGTAGCTTTTAAGGCTTGGAAAAAGAAGAACTCTCTTGCTCACATTACATTGTTAAGCAGTATGGAAAATGATGTGATGAGAGGGTTTAGAAGATTTGACTAGCTAAGGACATGTGGTCTATAATAGCTCAAAGATTTGGTGGTACGTCCTTAACCAAACTGAGGTCACTTACTATTAAGTTTCACACTTACAAAAAGCATCGTGATTATACCATAAGGAAACATTTAAGTGAAATGTCAAACATGATAAGTGAATTGAAAAATGTTGGTCGTGCTCGTACTAATGAACAACAAGACCAAGCTATGATTTGTTCCTTAGCTCAGAATTGGGAGCATATAAAGATCCACCTAACTCATAATGAAGGCATTCATACCTTTGAGGATGTTGTGTGACACTTAGAGCTAGAAGAGGACTAACTTGAGGCTAATAAGTCAATTACTAATGTGTACATGGCTAGTTCTAGCTCACAAAGTGGTAAAGGACAAAAGTGCAAGTCCTATGGTGGATCCCAACAAAGGGGTAGATGGGGTCCTTAATTAAATAAGAAAAGGAAATCTAACTAGTATGGAAAAGGAAAGCATTCCTTTAAGAAAAAGAACATAGGAAAAGTGAAGTGCTATAACTGTGGCAAAAAGGGACATTTTGCTCATGTTTGCAGTAAGCCCAATAAGGTAAAAGATCTAAATACACATATGAGTGTAATTAATATTTCTAGTTCTATTTTCTTAATTGAATCACATCTTTTGTGGACTATAAACCTAGGAGCCACATACCATACAGTGAAGGACATGAGTGCCTTTGTGGAATTTTGACATATTCCACATAGAGTTTGATGGATATATGTAAGAAATAACTCAAAGGTAGAGATGAAGGGTATTGGCACATGTAAGTTGATGTTGCATGAAAGTCGAACTCTAATCCTGCATGATGTATTGTATACTCCAGAAATTTGTTGAAATTTGATTTTTATATTGATTTTGCTTAAGTATGGATTCAATGTTAATTTCATTTCTAGTGGTGTGAACTTGTCTTTAATATCAAGTTTTTATATACATGGTTATTTCCTAGATGGTTTTGTTGTTATGGATGTTGACAATAATCATTTTGATGTAAGTTTTCCTTATTTACATCATCTAATATTGCTAATGTTGATGTAAATATTTGGCATTCTAGGCTTGGTCACATTAGCTAATAACTTATGAATAGACTAACTAAAGAGGGCTTGTTAAGTGATGTAGAAAAAGTAAAATTGTCTACTTGCAAACATTACCTAACTAGAAAAATAGTAAGAAAACCATTTGTAAAGGCCATTAGGGCTAATATTCCACTGCAATTAATCCACTCTGACATATGTGGTCTAATGAATATGAAGGCAAGGCATGGGACTATTTATTTTATCACATTTATAGATAACTATACTTGATTTGGTTATGTCTATTTGATATCACATAAATCTTAAGCTTTAAGCTATTTTTAGAAATATAAAAACTTAGTTGAGAATTAATTAGACATGAAAATTAAAGCTTTAACAATTGATCGAGGTCGAGATTACTTATCTAATCAGTTCAGAGAATTATATAATAAAATGGGAATAAAATGCCAATTGACTATTCTAGTAACACCTCAACAAAATAGAGTTATAGAAAAAAGAAATAGAACCTTGCTTGAAATGATACGATCTATGATGGCACAAACAAATCTACTTATTACATTTTGGAGTGATGCATTGTTAACTACCACATATATTCTTAATAATATAGCCTTAAAATTAGTTACCACCATGCCATATGAACTATAGACTAAAAGAAAGCCCAACCTAAGTTCATTAAGACCTTAGGGTTGTGCAACTTATGTTCACAATTTGTCCCATATGTTTGGAAAATTAGGTCCAAGAGGGAAGAAAAACATCTTTATTAGATACTCTGAACATTCAAAAGGATGTTTTCATAGGTGAACAAAACAATAGTAGTGTAACTGAATTTGAATCACAGAGATGTCACATTCTTAAAGAATAATTTTCTTAAAAAGGGTAAGTTAATTCAAGACTTATCTCTTTATGAAACTCAAGACCAGATTATATCTTCCCTATAAGTCTATATGGACCTACCACATTCAAGTGGGAGTGACATGAGAATCAATGAATCTATTTTAGTTGAAATTTAATCACAACTAATTATGGGCCTGAATATGGAAGCTGGTTTGAGTGGGAGTAACTTAGATGAGTCTCAAATACATCGAACAACTAGGAAAAGTGTTCCTTATGATCATTTTGAGATTGAAGGGGGAGTTTCCTTAGTTACTACAGAGGATGAGGAAGAGCCAAAGAATTTAAGTGAGGCTCTTAAATGCCCTACAAACGAAAAATAGATGAAAGTAACAGAGGAGGAAATTGAGTCCATGAAATCAAACCAAGTTTAGGAGTTGGTCGATTTACCCAAAAGACATAAAGCCATTGGGAACAAATGGGTTCTCAAAATCAAGCAAGAAATTAATGGCAGTATTGACAGATAAAAAGCTCACTTAGTCACAAATAGGAACACATAATAGGAAGGAATTGCTTACAAAGAAAATTTTTCTCTTATTATTAGGTTTACCTAAATTCGACTATTTCTAGCTATAGTAGCAAGTATGGATCTTGAATTGCATCAAATGGATGTAACGACTACTTTTCTCAATAGAGAATTGGAAGAAGAAATCTATATGGCACAACTAATAGGTTTTATTAACAAAGGCCAAGAACACAAATTTTGTCAACTTTTTAAGTTAATATATGTCTAAAATAGTCTTCTAGACAATGGTATATTCGTTTTCATAATACGATAATGTCATATAATTTTAATATGATTGAATAAGACCATCGTGTATACCTTAAAAGATCTAAGGATAAGTTTGAGATCCTATCCTTGTATGTAGATGACATACTAATAGCTGGAAATGACAAGGGGTATGTAAAATAAATAAAAGATTGGCTATAATCTCATTTTAAGATGAAAGATATGGGTAAGGCTATATACATCCTTGTAGTAAAGATTTCAAATTATCTCTTTCACAAGAGCTATACATTAAAAAAATTCTTAAACATTTTTATATGCAAGATTGCAAACCTATTGATACCCCCTACCATAAAAGGTAGAGCTTTAAGTCAAAATTTATATCTAAATACACCAATAGAAAGGGAATAAATGGGTAAATTTCCTTATTCAAGTGCAATTGGAAGCTTTATGTATGCCATGATGTGCATAAGGCCTGACATATGCTATGTGGTTGGAATAGTTAGTAGATGTCAATCCAACCTAGGTCAAGAACATTGAAAAGTAGTGAAGAGAATCTTATGCTACCTCAAAGGCACAATGGATTATTGACTATGTTATCAGGGAATTGATTTATTTTTAAGAGGTTATACCAATACAGATTAGGGAGGAGATTTAGATGAGAGAAAACCTACCTCTAGATTTGCTTTCTTACTAAATAATGGTACAATATCATGGAGTAGTAAGAAGAAATCATGAATAGCTATTTCCATAATGGAGGCTGAATTTGTAGCATCCTTAACTGCAATCTAAGAAGCCATTTGGTTAAGATAGTTCATGGATCATTAGGGAGTGAACACCAATGCTAATGATTCAATAACTGTGTATTATGATAGTCAAGCAGTAATAATATGATATCCCCTACTGGATTCTTAAAGAAATTTAATAAGCGACGCACTTCTTACCAAATCACCTATCCTAAAATTTCCTCAATGGTCATTCATTTAACTTATACCAACTTCTACCTAAATTAGGCTATCTGACTCCAAAACCACTTCTGTTAGTTCTTATGGTCTATTTAGGTCGGAAACAACCCTACTTAATCATTATAGAGGAAATCTAATCTTACCTAGGTATTATTAACCTCTTCAGCAGCATAACAACTGCCTGGGTCCTATCCCTAAAATTCAGCAATCTTGTTACACACCTCTATAGTTCATTCACAACACTTGGACCCATTTGGTCCCCTAATTTCATCTTATCATCATCATTTAGCACATAACAAACTCAGACCTTAATCCACGGATAACATATATAAACATATAGAGCCTCTAGGTCACTTCAGTATAACATCATATATAAACAAACATTCACCAATGAACATGTATAATCACCTAAGTTACATCCATAGGCCATAATCAATTACTTACATACATTTTCCTACAAGTACATGGATATTTATCAACTCACCCAAAGTCCTTACCTGTGTCCTCTGAATCACTATCATTATGCTTTATGAAGCAAGTCCCGCTGATGTGTACCTATGCACTAAAATTGGTATGTTGAGTATACGAGATACTCAGTGGTGAATTTATAGCAGTTTAATCATGGTGAAATCATATCTTTTACTTAGATAGAAAAAAATGTGATTTTTACTTCATTAAATTATTTGAATGTCCACTAGGGTTCTAAATTACTAAATTACCCCTAAGGCATTTGTCTGGTCTGAAATTAACATTTTTGACTCAAATAAATCATTTAAGGCAAGTATTATTATTTTTAATTTAACATGTTTTACCAAAATTTACTTTATTCCTCTTTTTGTGGAAAATTTACCAAAATGCCCTTTTCTCTTGTATCTTGCCAAACCTAGGAATTACTATCTCTTTATGTTTTACTTACATATTTATACTTAGTCTGGTCTTTTACTTAATTTAGTTCTTTGGCCCAACTAGAAAGATGACACTTGAAGACATTAGATCTAGAGGGATAATAAACTAGTGTAGTGGTCCCCATTCTGGACCTACGCTATTGCATCGACATACGTGCCATAATAGAGATTAGCCATAGCCTTCTCAGACACAATAAAATAACTGAGTGGCATAATGGAGATTAACCGTAGTCTCTCTAACCATAATAAAAGTAACTGAGTGGCATAATAGAGATCGGCGATAGGCCTCCCCAACCATAATATAAATAACTGAGTGGTGTAATGGAGATCAGCTCGTAGGCCTCTCCAACCACAAATATCTATCAAGAACTGGGTGACATAATAGAGATCAGTTCGTAGACCTCTCTAGCCACTAATGAACTAGCAGTTGCAAAACCCTAAGTTGACTGGTCAACCCATCCAGTGAGTGCCTAACCAATAGGCCATGTAGCTCAATTTAACTTGATTTATTAGCTAAAATTAATCTCATTATATTTAAGTCCCATAAATAGATAGATAAAAATTTTATCTTATACTTTGGAATTTTGGTCAGATTGGTATAGCCACTTTTTGGCTCTACCAGGTAAAATTCAGAAATAATTTTCAAGTTTGCTATTGCCAAAATTTAAAGTATCTTAAGTTATTTATTAGGACATTTCCACTTTAAAACTTGATACTTTTTAGTCCAGTGGTATTTCTGGTTCAGGTAGAGGTCCACTAGATAGTTATAGGTCATTTCGATCACTTTTGGAATCAGTTTACTAGCATTGTTTCAAGTCCGATTTCAATTTAGTTCTCACTATTCTTTTAAATATTTCACTGGGCACTTGGCCGACTATACCTAGGCCAAGTCCATATCCAAAATCTAGGCAATAAGCCATCTGAATCTGGGCTAATTCCATGGCCAAAATTTGAGGCACCATGCCATTATCATTGGGCCACATCCATAGCCAAAATGTCATTCAACTCTAGCCTCTTAAAGGCATAATTAAAAGTCAACTTATTAACACATTTGTTGTCATTTTAGGTCATTACTTTAAGCTTTAAATATATGTTTTAGTTCAAGTCTTTCCTAGCCATTTCAAGGTACTTTACAAAGGTATATATATTATGACATTTTAAGGTTGTATCTTTAATTAATCCCTTAGGCATTTTATGCCAATGTCCCATCCTTACTGACATACTTTATTCATTACTTATATAATAATGAATTCTAAGCCAACATGCCATAAGTACTTTTGTGTACTAAAAGGAAGTATACTCAAATTACATAGCTTTTCACTTGACATCAAAATTCAATTAAGCATACAATCCATGCAATAACCTTACTCATTTTCAAGTAATTTATCATAATTCCCTAGCCCCATCATACAATATATAAGGAAATAGCTCTTAGATACTCAATACAAGTGAACTAAATTCTCATTTCTTAAGGCAAACACACATTACTCCATACAATTTACAAGCTATGAATTCAAATATGAACACAACACCTCAATTTAAGCCATTATAATTAAAACCACAAAACAACATTCCAAAAACTACCCATAGTAGTTCACGACCACAAGCACACTTTCACCTTCCATTGTGAATTCCATTCCACCACTTCAACAATACACTCCCTAGCATGCCAAACATGACTTAAATTCCTCTTAGGTAGCAAAACACTCATACACACTACCTTAAATAATAAATTTTAGGAAGCAATTTTGAACAAATTATGCAATTACTCACATATACCTTTCACAATTCCTCTAAACTCATGGCATTTAACATTACCATAGAGAAATTCAAGCTAATGTATAACCATCCCAACCATTCAAAATCTAAGTCCACTAACCTAGGCACCCCTTACACATGAGAAAAAGGCTGTAAATTCACTTACAACACACTTTGAAGGTGCCAATCCTATTTATACTCTTGTTGTTTGCACAAATCTAGCTTCCATGGTGAACTTGTGCCTCATCCATGACACATGATTTGCCACCCAATGGCCACTAATGCATTATACACACATATATACATGTCTTAGCTACAATTTGGCATCAAGAATCATTGAAAAAGTCCAAGAATTAGCGTAGATACAGCCAAGAACTAACCTCACATACATAGTTCTAGATTGTCTTGATAATACCTAATTTTTTTATTTTTTTCTCCTAAATGGAAACTCTTTTTAGTATGATTCTTTTTCCTACTGGTGTCTAACATTAAAAAAAAAAATTTTGGCCACCAGAATCACCCTATTTAGACAGTAAAGTAGAGACTTATGGCCAAATTACAAAGGGGTAGTGTTAGTTCCTAGGTAGAAATGGGGAAAAATTGGTTTGTTTCTCACAAGTGGAATTTCCACTTGTCATGGCCCATGTGCCATTTGGAAAGTGGGCTATGACACTAGGCACTACTGTGGGCCACATTTGGCCACCTTAACCTAGTCCTGATAATTCCTAAACTATCTTAATTTTTTGGGAAACTTTAAAATTTCATAGAAATTCACTCAGACCTCCAAAAATTACACCGTTTGTTTTAAAATTCCTATTTTAATCCCCTCTACTTCATAAATTTTTGTGGCCAAATTGCACTGATAGGGTCATTCTTCAACTGCCTTAATTTGTGTGCCAGCCTAAAAAATTATGAGATTTTGCAAATGACCTCCGATTCCAAAAATTCTTTCACTATTGGACTCAATATGATTTTTTAGCTTTAAGGTCCCCTATTTTTGCATTCGTTTGGGCACATCTCTGGTGAGTCCCGACCCAAAAAAAATTTTATTAGCTAAATGGGTAGCTTACAGTCCGAAATGAATTATTGGTTTTGCAAAATTTTTTTATTTTGCCTTTTTCATTATTTTAGAGCCCCTTGAAGTTTTATGGCCTATGCCACTACCTCGATCCATGTACAGGTGATCTGGCACCTCAAGTGCACTCTTTGGATCTTGTGGCATTATTCACGGAACCTCGGGACACTAGCATTGCAATTAAAGTACATTTATTATCCCTAGGCCACAATTGGATTCAAGTTTTCATCTGGGAATTCTAACTCTAACTGCTCACCTTCTAACGGATTATTAGCCAAGAATTCTATGACTACTCGCCCTTTTATGGTTTTTCTCATTATGTACTGAATATCAAATTCTTACATCATCTTTTTCTTCCCTTTATCTTAGAGCATAGCGTCACTTAGGATCTCTTCTTCACGTTTGATTTCTAGCTCAGTTATGTTGATCATAATTTCCTCGTCTTAAAAATCTAAAATAACTTTCACTTCATTTGCAGCCCAAACGAATACATCACTAAAGATCTAGAATCCTGGCATAACCTATCCCTTAATAATAGCCAGCTCGAACTCCTCACAATAACTAACATTCCCTTTAGCCCTGACAAAACTCTTTTTTAGGAGAGGGATATCATTTTTTTATCTTTTTCAGCTCTGATGTCTCTACTGTGTATCCCAATCCCTTTTGATCCTTCTATCCTTGAGGCTAAATAACTAAAATTAGACCCTTTGAAGCATGTCCCAATTTGGCTCCAGTTAGATAGTTCATCTTTTTCATTATATTCACCACCTTTGGCTTTTCCTCTTCTACTGAAAAGATTTTGGTAATGTGGAAATTGTTGAAAGGCTGATTAACTATTTTAAGCATTAACACCTAATTATCCCTCATAGCCTTGATTGTCACTATCTCATCATCATGGTGGATCTTTATCATTTGATGTAATTTCGATGAAACTCCTTATAGCTTATAGAACCGCGGCCTTCCTAAAAGTATAGAGAAATTTGCAAGAATATCGAGCACTGCGAACTCTACATCATCTGTAATTACCCCCATTTTAACCTTGACCTTGAAAGTCTCATATGCTTATCTCTTTATGTTGTCATAGGCCATAATGGTAAGCTTTGACTGGGAGATCATCGAATCCTCAATTCCACATGCTGCTATAGCCTTAAGTGGGCACACATTAATCAATGACCCATCATCCACCATTACATAGGTCGTGTGCTTACTGTTCACTTCTGCTTTGATGTACAAAGGATGGTTATGATAACACCCTTCAAGTGGTAAATCCATATTAGAAAAGCTGACTTTTGTCTCCTCCTCTCCCTTTACCATTACCATTAGCTCGGATGGCGATATGGTAGTTAAAATGGTTGTCGCATATAAGGCTTCGACTACTTTTTGTCGATGAGAGGGGCATTGTCATAACAAATCCCAAATTGAAATCTGTGTGGGAGTCTTTTTTAACTGTTTTATCATAGCATCTTCTTCATTCTCCACCATTAGAGGAATTGGCTTCCTCTCTACTTCTAGCACTATTCGACCACTTTGGGTCACTACTGTGGTTTCTGCTTCCTTACTTAATTTCTACTCTAGATCAAAATCTACACATAAATCTTGAGCTTGATTTTCTAACTCACTTTCACTATTCGTAGCCTATATGTCTGTCACACATACTAAACTTCGATTCACCTTAGCACTTCTTCTCATAGCCAAATAATCATTCCCATACAAATCCTGGAGTACATACCATTCTAGGAGACCTGAGTTGACCATATTGACTAGAGGAGGAACTTTTATGTACATACCCTGGCTTTTTTGCCTCTATTTCAGATTAGGTATCTGCTTTGAATCAATCAAATCCTATATCATATCCCTCAAAGTGTGACAATTATCAGTGTCATGATTGGTGTGTTGTTGGTATTAACAGTATAGATCCCCTCTATGATAAGACTGGCCCTCACTTTTGGCAAGTTTAGAAGGTAGAGGTTGGAGATTTCCCTCTTTTCAAAACTGCTTCAAACACTAAGATAGCGGCTTGCCTAAATTTGAATAATGCCTTGCAATAGTGGATACCTTAGCAATTTACCCAAAACTAGCTCCACTTACATTCCTAGCTGCTTGATTCCTCTAGTTACCAAACCCTTATGAACTCTTCTTCTGTTCATTATGTTTCTCTTCTATATCTATGGCTATGTCTTTCAATGATTCCTAGTCCTTCAACCCCTTGGTCTTCAATCCATCTTTCAAATAAGGATTGGCATTCTTAATAAACAAGCGGATCTTATAAGATGTTTTTGGCTTTTTCCACATTTTTAGCACTCGAGACCTCTACCTTGATAGGTACTCGACAAAGGTCTCATTTGGTTTCTACCTAAGCAACTCAAGGGCTTTCATGGTGACCTCTATATGAGTCCTATAGTCATATTGATTGATAAAAGTCTTTGTGATCTTACTCCAGTCTTCCTTCAACTTCCTTTCTAACCCATGATACCAATCGATCACCCTTTCTTGTAATGTCAAACTGAAATAGGCTACCTTCTATTTAGTACTAAGCTCAGTGCCTCTCATAACCATGGCGTATTACTTAATGTGAGCTTTTGGATCTGAAGTCCCATTAAACTTGGGTAATTTTGGCACTTTGAACTTAGAAGGTAAAATCTCCTCAAATTCTAAGGATAGTTCCTCAGGATCTATCCCTTTACACATGGAAATAAGCCTGGCCATCACTTTTATTTTCTCTTCTAACTTCTTCATTGCAGTATCCTCAAACTTTTGAGGAGCAATTAAGTCTTTGCACAAATCATACTTTAAGTTAAAGTACTTAGCTTTCTTATCTTTACCCCCGACGCTTGTGGCTTGCTTCCCTATATCGATTCCCTTTAAAGTGCCAAATATTTTTCCAGCAAGAGTAGTTACTTCATTTTTAGCATATGGTGGTAACCTAGTAGTGGGAACCATCTCAACAATTGCTCTAGAAACCATATCCATCATTCTCTTCTCAAACTCTTCAAATTTTTAATCCATCCTATTATAAAAATTCAGAGTCAAAGAACTGCTTTCATTATGCCCTGTTATACTTGTTAGGTTATAAGTGGTAGATATGAATTCTTGTCTAACTATCCTGTTATTTACCCCCCGTACCCAAACAGCTCGAGGATCTATGATGGCTGCAAGATAAAAGGTTAGACAGGATGGAATGATAATGCATGTGAATGTATGAAATGCTTTTGCATGTTAATGTGTTCAACAACAATCAGAAGCAAAAGCCTTCTAACCTTATTTCTTCCTAAACACGAGGTCAACGTGCTCTTTCCTAAGAGGGCTTACCTATGGGACATCGGGGGCCCTAACATGTTTGAATAATGAATGACATATAGCCGAACATTATTTCTCTCTCATAAAAAAGCACATACAGGATATTTAGCCCATATACATTGGATATGTTCAATTGAGTCAAAATGCAAAGTCTAGCCCATTCAAGTTTGAAAAGACCTAATGAGTTCAATGGCATTTCGAGATGATTAAGTCACATTTCACGTGTATCAACCCACATAGCACACAATCCATCATTAACCAAGGTGACTAGGGGAAATTGCTATTGGTCATTACATGGGTTGATAGTTTGGTTGCACCAGTTATAGTCATCCAAGCATGGTCCCTCTAGGATAGGTCTATCTCATCATGAGCATGCGGCCGATCGGTTCACCATTTCATATAACTTATAGGCACAAGGCTTAGATTTGATACCACCTCTAACAATCTTCCAATTTGAGTGAAATTGGGTTCATGCTTCAAAATGACATTAGGGTATAAAAAGGATGCCTAGCTTATTCTAAGGCTCTAGCACATAATGCAATTTTGAAAAGAAATAACATCATAAATTCAAAATATGAAGTTCTATATTAATTTGAGGTACTTTTGGAGTATGGTGTCATAGTGTCCCTAGTAGAGTTGCCACTATTCGCATCCCTTTTATTTTCCTAGGACTGATCAAACTGAAGTAGCCTAAGACTCATCTTAAGCCTCACTCCTTGAGTCTCGAAAGATGAGAAGGAAGCTAAAGGAATCTAGGGTCGCTCTTTTTTTA
>CANXYI010223009.1:0-12721 GCA_948208565.1 Hura crepitans | reverse complement strand
ATATAATATTTAGTTTTATATGACTCTAAATCCATTTATGTTTGTCATTACATGTTCCTTATGGTCATACCATATTGTTCATACACATTTTAGCTTATTTTAGGGTAGTTAGGTTTTTCGTAAAATTTGATAGCATAATGGTTGCTGAGTCACTACCCCAAAAATTTGAATCTATAAAAGGAACTTCAATAAAACATTTCACATCTCCTAAACCCTTTTGGTCCCTCAAGTATAACCCTAACATTGTTATTCTATCAAACATCAACACAAGCCTCCAACCATAATCAGATAAATATACATTAGAGCCTCAGGCTTACATATAATATCATCAAGTATAGACAATCACACATTAAAATATAGGCTGATAATATATAGATTGCAAAACACAAACAACACTATAAATAGAACCTTTTATAAGGTACCTATTCCCCACCTATGAACATGAGTGCAAAGCTATACACTAAACATATAGCAATCTTATAACTTGTCCTCTGAACTTACCTGTACGCATTACAAGGCTATTTGTTGATACAAACTAGATGCACATCAAAACAAGTATGCTGAGTATATAATACTCAATGGTGAATTCAAGTATTTAAAACATGTCATACAAGTTATCATGCATATCTTTAGTGATAATGTCAATTATTCATTTAGATTATTTTCCCAATAAGTATAATACACTTATCAAATGACCACACTACCCTTGTCTACCTTTATTTACTATTTATTCAAATAATATCTAAAAATTCAAAATCTTATTAATAGTTGCCGTTATTAGTGATAATAGTACTAAATTCAAAACATTAGACCAGTGTTTACACACTTTTACCAAATGACCAAAATACCCCTATTCTTGTCCATAACCATTTACAGTTCAGGTAGTCAATTAAAAACTCAACTACATTGTGAATCTAGATCATTTCTAGATATAACATTCAAGTTATTTAACTTATTAGGGTAGAAATTATTACATATGCAAAATTACTAAAATGTCCTTATGCCAGTTTATGTCATAAATACTTCATTTAATCATTACAACCCAAACAAATGATAGTATTAAATCATTATTATAGCTAGCAAACATAATCTTTATTAATTAAGCCAATGAGTACTACACATGTAAAATTACCAAAATACCTCTAGGTACACATCTTGCAGTATTTTTCAGGTAATTATGCCTAATTATGCATTTTAATGCTTATCACCTCTAACTTCATTTATATGTGGTTTCTTTAATTAATTAAACTAGCCCAACTAGAAAGATGGCACTAACATACACTGGACCTAAAGGGAAAAATACTGTGAAGTGATCCACATTTTAGACCCCAACCACTGCACCGGCCTAATCAAGTCACAGCACAGAAGGTGCAGATGCCAAGATGTGGTATGTCCAATAGAATAGTATAGTGGCCTTTCAAGACCTTAGCCATTGTATCGGCCCTATTTGTAAATTGAGAATGTCATAGAATGGCCTATTTAATCGACTAGTGTAGTGGCTCTTTGAGACATATGCTGCTATACTAGCACAAATCAAGTTAATAGATTTAAAGATTTAGGATGTCACAAATTGGTCTGCTTTGTAGATGGGTTTGTTTAAACGACTAGTGCAGTGGCCTTTCAAGCCCTACATGACTACACTGGCAAAATTAAGTGAATGTCATAGCCTGGTCTAACTGGCCGACTAGTACAGTGGCCTAAATTGGACCTAGGTCACTATACTGGTCCTACTTGAAAATTAGACAATGTTGCAGCTACTAAAATCCTTAAGATAATTAGTCAACCTATCCTGTGGGTGTCTAACTAATGGGCTATGTAACACAATTTATGTTTATTTCTTTACTAATTGACTTCTTATAATATTATTAAGTGAATAACAGGTAGATATAAATTTTATAGTGTAGCTCAATTTTAGCCTAGCCTAGTATAGCCACAATTAGGTTGTATTAGGTAATTTCTCAAAAGTATTTTCAAAGATAATAATTGCCAATAGTTAAGATATATTATGCTTGATTTAATTTCATAAGTATTTCTTAAATATTTTCCATTTACTGTCAAGTGGAATTTTTTTGGTTCAGGTAAAGTTCAACCTAAAAAGTTATAGGTCATTTCATCAAGTTTCAAGAACCTTTTTTAGGTTCATTTCTTAGACTTTTTCAGTGTAGTTTACACCATTAATTACACAAGGTTCATAGGCCCCAAGCCACACAATCACTAGGCCATTTCTAAGGCCAAAACATAGGTATCAAAGTCATACTACATAATCACACAATATAGCCCTGATAAGTACAATTTATAGGCACATTGCTTGTTCAAAATTTATAGCCCTTAAAGGCACACATTATGAACCACTTTTCAAGTCATTTTACATGCCAATTCTTAATCACATTTTATGCCCTTTTTAATTGTGTACATTAAACTAATTCCATATCAAATGAATTGGGCCAAACATGCTCATACTATTATCATTATTATGCATACATATCACATACATATTACCAATGTTCACATTAAACAAGCATCTATGAGTGTTAAAGTCATTCCATATTCAAAGCCAATTAAAGCCATGTAGAATAATACATCTAACTTCAAAGCATTTATCCATTTCTAGCAAAATAGCTAACATTTGCTTACCATTTTTTTGCCAAGGCTCTTAGGTGGTTAGGTAACTAAGTATAATTTAAGTAATTTCTCCACCTTACTTACACAATCAATTACTTTTACATGAAAATAATATATACACACGCACACATAAGTTCATTATCATACCAACCTAGGGAATTACCCTAACATATGCCTCAGCCAGTTCTCCATTCACATTTATACATACTTTGATTAAGCCATTTACTTGCTAAGCTATCCCTATACATAATTAGTCTACGAAACACACTAATTTAGCTTGATCATTGGTGTACCATGCTTAATCACGTGCCAAATCAAATAACTATCTACATACAACTTATGTTCTAAAATTATAAACAACAACCATTATTCCCTAACACCTAATCAAGCAAGTTTAACCCCCATATCCTATGTTAAAGCCCTTGGCCATTTCCATAATTCAGGACTCTCATTCACTTATCAACCTACACACATATGACTCACCATTTCTAGCCCTTTTAAAAGTTAAAAGGCATAAAAGAAATGATAGAATTCACTTACTTGCTAATGAGAAACACTTAAAGCTTTCTAACCTTTCAATTCTAGTGCACCACAAAAGCTTTTCCTTCCCTTCTTCATGCCTTTTTCATCCTCAATTCAACTGAAACATAAGCCACATGTAACCCCATAGATGTTAGGCATCACAAAAAACCACTTTTAGCTAATAACAACCAAGAAAATCTAAGGAAAAAAGTATGAAAGCTCACCTTTTTCACTTGCTAGACTGCTTTTGACCCTTAGCCCTTTGATGATTTTTAATTAATTTTTGGAAGCTCTTTTTCTAGTCATTCTTTTTGCTTCAAGTCTCTAACAAATAAGGATGAATTTAGGTGAGAAGATTTTCCTAGAATAGAATTATGAAGATGATGAAAATGCCTATTTTTCCTCTAATTGGTGTTGGTTCTAGTAGCAATGAGAAGGAAAAATTTTCTCCTTTTATGAGTGGATTTTTCCACTTGTCACCACACCTTGCCATGTGTTATAGCCCTTAAGCTAGCTAGCTTAGTGTGAGTGGGTCCTATAACCACTCGAACCACCCCGAAACAACTTAATTTTCTGTTAGAGCTTCAGAAATGCACCAAAACTCACACAGACTTCAAAAAATTACACTATTTGTTTTAAAATTCATAATTTAATCCCTTCTATATGATCATAAATTTTTACAGCCAAATTCTATCAATAAAATAGTTTTTAGACTACTTAATTTGCATGCCATGCTAAAAAATTATGAGAATTTGCAAGCAACCTCGAAATTTAAAAATTCATTCACTAATGGACTCATTAGAATTTTTGAGCTTCAGGGTCTAATATTTTTGGTATCACCAAGCACATCCCAGGTTAATCCCAGCCCTAAAAATTTTTATTACACTAATCAATAGCTTATTGCCCGAAATGAATTATTGGTTTTACCAAATTTTAAAATTTTGCCTTTTTCATCAATTTAAAGCCCCTCAAAGTTTCATGACTAGCGCCACTACCTAGATTCTTAAGCAAATGACTTGGCACCCCAGTACACTTCCTGGACCTAGTGGCACTATTCATAGAGCCTCGAAACATGGGCATTATAGTTCTTCCTCTCTTAAGAAATTTCATCCTCAAAATTACTTAAAGCAAAAAGATGAGGATACTGTGCCCTTATTTATTCCTCAGTGCCTTCCTCCTCCCGTATAGCCTTTTAGTATTATGCTGCCTCTAAAGCACTTTAGCCAGTGGTATGGATTTATTTCTCAATTGCCCACTTCACTAGCCAAAAGCTAGACAGGTTCCTTTTCATAGCTTAAATCAAATTGTACTTTAATATCTGTCTCTAACCACTTTCACTTTTTCCCCTATATTTCTGATCATATCAATGCCAGAAATTTACTTTTCTCAACTTTATTTTAGCAGAGAGGAGTTCTATATCGTCTACCATGTAAAACATTATAAGGTATCATTCTTAGACTAGATTGGTAACTGTTACTATAGACAAATTCTACCAAAGATAGGTACTGATCCTAGTTACCCTTAAACTCAATAGCATAAGCTCGTAGCATATCCTCAAGTATCTATATAACCCTCTCTGACTATCCGTCAATCTAAGGTTGAAAATCTATGCTACAGGCCAATCTAGTGCCTAATGCCTTATGCAGCTTCTTTTAACATTTGAAAGTGAAATGGGGATATTTATTAGAAATAATTGTCACTGGCACACTATGTAACCTGACTATCTCATTCATATATAGTCTAGCCAATTTTCCTAATGAATAGTCCATTTTGACAACAACAAAGTGAGTTGTCTTCATCAATCTATTAACAATCATCCATATAACATCCAATTTGTCTCTAGTCATAGGTATACCCATAATAGAATCCATGGTCACCTTTTTCCCATTTCCATTCTGGCGATACTATAGGATGTAACAATCTAAAAGGAAACCAATGTTCAACTTTCACTTGTTGACATGTTAGACACCTTTTAACATTTTTTGCCACATGACTTTTCCTACTAAGCTACTAATAATGGGACTCCAAATCTGAATACATTTTTGTGCTCCCAAGGTGCATAAAGTAAGGAGCTTTATAAGCCTCCTTTAATATCTATAATCCTCAGATAATCTATACTAGGTACACATAACCTATTTTAATAATACAGACACCCATCTTCAGTCAACTATAAGCCTATGGCCTTTCCTTCTTTATCTTTACTTACCATCTAAGCTAGTTATTCATCTTTCATTTGAGTTTCCTTAATCTATTGTCTAAAATCTAGTTTCACTTGTAACTTAACCAATACAACATGTTTTGAAGTATATTGCAACTTGGCATCCATGGCTTTCAAAGTCACCATGAACTTCCTGCTTAAAGCATCTACTACCACATACTTTCCCTGAGTGGTAATCAATTAGACAATCATAGTCCTTTACTAATTCTAACCACCTTCTCCATCTCAAGTTCAGTTCCTTCTAGGTAAGAAGGTATTTCAAACTTTTATAATCTGTATATATGTAACACTTCTGTCTAAAGAAATAATGCCTCTATATTTTCAAAGCAAAAACAGTACTGGCTAGCTCTAAGTCATGTGTACAATAATTCCTCTCATTTAGCTTAAACTGTCTTGAAGCATAAGCTACTAACTTTCCATATTGCATCAATACATATCCCAAGCCATTCAGTGAAACATCACTATACACTATAAAATCCTTACCTTGTTCAAGTTGAATAATAATAGGAGCTTCTGTCAACACCTTTTTCAATGTCTCTAAACTTACTTGACACCTATCATCTTGCTTAAATCTCACATTCTTTCTGATTCATCTATTCAAAGGAGTAGCAATAATAAAAAACCATTTCATAAATTTCTTGTAATATCCGGATGATCCCAGAAACTTCTTATCTCAGTCACATTCTTTAGGGGTTCCTAATATAGCACTACCTTAACTTTACTAGGGTTAACTCTAATCCCCTTTGTTAAAACTATATGCTTTAGAATGTAACTTCACTCAACCAAGACTCACACTTACTGAGCTTGACACACAATTGTCACCCTTTCAGAGTTTGTAACACAACCTTGAGATACTATTAATACTCTTCCTTATTTCTAAAATACACCAAAATATCATTTATTAATACCACTATAAATTGATCCAAATAAGGTTGACAAACTATTTATTAGATCTATAAAAGGCTGCTGGTACATTAGTAAGCCTAATGGCATCATCAAAAATTCATAATGCTCCTATCGGGTTCTATAAGCAGATTTGGAAATACCAACCTCTTTAATTCTCAATTGGTGATATCTGAATGTCAAATCAACATTTGAAAATACACTTGGACCTCTCAACTGATCAAAAAGACCATCTATTCTAGGTAATGGATGCTTATATTTTTTTCACAGTTATCTTGTTTAGCTATTTGTAACCAATACAAAATCTAAGTGACCCGTCTTCCTTCTTCATAACTAGTAAAGATATTCCCTAAAAAAATATACTAGGTTTGATACAACCATTTTTTGATAGATCTTACAGTTGTACTTCCAATTCTTTTGATTTAGTAGGTGCCATCTAATAGGGAGTAATGGATATTAGAGCTATACCAAGATATACCTCATAAAGTAATATATCAAAAAATTCAAAACCAATAAGGATGTGTTCGAGCTTTGAGCTGGGACTATTAATATCAATGGGATAAACTAAATATACTCCACACCCTTTCTAAAGAAGTTTTTATGTCATAACAGCAGAGATAAGATTATTTAAAAGATTTCTCTCTCCATTAACTATTATTAATTGGCCCTCTACAATCTAGAGGTTCAATTTCTTATATCTACAACCAATTATGGCTTGATACTTAGTCAACCAATCCATTTCTAGTATCACATCAACTCATGAAATAGTAGCTCAATCAGCTTAACAGAAAATTGCTATTTATGCATCACTAGAGGATACTTTCCTATTTTAACTAATCCACACTACCCTCAATATCTCTTTTGACAAGTATCACATGTCAAGGACCCATTTTTATCACCTACTATGCCAAAAACATTATTAGCTTAAAAAAAGCAATCAAGATTTACTTGTGAAGACTTATACCAATCTATGAGACTGTGCCTACCTCTACCCCTAATACCCTGATTGAGACTGGGGTCTAGGCTGAGAGTGAGACTGTCCATCTCTTCTCTTGTATCATTTCTTCCATGCCATATACAACTGCCCCTAGCACTACAAAATCTTTCTCTCTGAGGTTTACTATATTTTATTCTCAACTCATAAATTCAACCCCATTAAAAATCTCTTACATTTTCTTTTCTTCTGTATAATTCAATGGTTTCAAGATTTTGAATGTCCTGTCTAGCTAGTACTCAATTCTGGTAGCATCATCCTCTTTCCTCCCTAGGTAGACAGTAGTTCCCCAAAAAATTTTTCTAGCCTTTGCAAATAAATTCTTCTATGGGAAAGCTAATGGTGAAGGTTGATCAGTAGTAATGGTAGTATATCTGAACAAGACAACTTCTTGCTATACTAGAATAAAAGGTACTTCTACCTACTATTAGTTAGGTACTTGTGGTTATGACTATTGTATAGCATCACTGGGGTTAGGTATTTATGCCTTGCCTACCCTTTATATAGTTATGGTTGCAAATACTAGCAACTTCCTTAGACCCTTCTTTGAGTATGTGATTAGCCCTATCTTTATTACAAAAGGACTTACCTATCACCTCGTATAGTGTGACAGTTAAGAGGAATATAAATCTAGATAGTTACACTCATGTACACTATTTAGGAGCATTAAACCAATGTTGTGATACAATAAAATGTAACACCCCCTATTAAATTCTCAAAGAAATCCAATAAGCAGTGCACTTCCTGCTAGATCACCTATCTTTTAATTTCTGCCATGTTTATTTGTTTAACTTTTACGTAATATGCAATATTTAGTTATATCTAACTCCAAATTCATTTCTGTTTGTTGTTATGTATTCTTTATGGTCATACCATATTACTCATACACATATTAGCCTATTCTAAGATAGTTAGGTTTTTCCCGAAATTCGACAGCATAACAGCTATCAGGTCACTACCCCAAAAATTTGAATATGTAAAACACACTTCTATAAAACATTTCACATCTCCTAGACCCCTCTAGTCCTCTAGGTATAACCCTAACATCATTATTCTATAAACATTAATACAGGCCTCTGCCCATAATCAAAGAAACATACACTATAGCCTCAGGATCACATATAAAATCATCAAGTATAGATAATCACACATTCAAATATAGCCTAATAATATATTGTTTACAAAACATAGACCACACTATGAACAGAACCTTTTATATGGTACCTATTCCCTACCTACATACATGAGTGTAATGCTGTACACTAAACATATAACAACCTTATAACTTGTCCTCTAAACTTACTTACATACATTACGAGGCTATCTGTTGATATACAATACCTGTGCACCAAAATAGGTACGCTAAGTATATAATACTCAATGGTGAATTCAAGCATTTAAAACATGTCATAGAAGTTATCATGCATATCTTTGGTGAAAATGTCAATTATTCATTCAGATTATTTTCCCAATAAATAGAATACACTTATTAAATGACCACACTACCATTGTCTACCTTTTTTTACTATTTATTCAAATATTATCTTAAAATTCCAAATATTATTAGCTATTGTCATTATCAGTGATAATAGTACTTAATTCAAAACATTAGACCAATGTTTACACACTTCTGCCAAATGACCAAAATACCCCTATTCTTGTCCATAACCATTTACAGTTTAGGCAGTTAATTAAAACTTAGCTATATTGTGAATCTAGATCATTTCCAGATATACCATTTAAGTTATTTAACTTATCATGGCAGAAACTATTACGTCTGCAAAATTACTAAAATTCCCTTCTGCTAGATTATGTCATAAATCCTTCATTTAATCATTACAACCGAAGCAAATCATAGTTTTAAATTATTATTACACATAGAATGCATAATCTTTATTAATTAAGCCAATGAGTACTCATATGAAAAATTACCAAAATACCCTTAGGTATACATTTTGCAGTATTATTCAAGTAATCATGCCCAATTATGCATTTTAATGCTTATCACGTCTAACTTCATTTACATGTGGTTTCTTTAATTAATTCAACTGGCCCGACTAGAAAGATGACATTGACATACACTAGACCTAGAGGAAAAAGTAATGTGTAGTGATCCATATTTTGAACCCTAACAGTAGCACCAGCCAGATCAAGTCATAATACCGAAGGTGCAGATGACAAGATGTGGTTTATCCAATAGACTAGTACAATGGCCTTCCAGGACCTTAGCCACTGTACCAGCCCTATTTATAAATTGAGAATGTCACAAACTAGTCTATTTAACTAACTAGTGCAGTGGCCCTCTAGGACCTACGCCATTGCATATGCACAAATCAAGTGAATAGATTTGAAGATATGGTATATCACAAACTAGTCTGCCTAGCAGATGGGTTTGTTTTATCGACTACTACAGTGGCTCTTTAGGATCTACGCCGTTGCACTTGTAAAATTAAGTGAATGTCACAGCTTGGTTTAACTATTTGACAAGTACAATGGCCCAAAATGGACCTAGCTTTCCATACAAGCCCTATCTAAAAATCAGATAATTTAGTAGCTGCTAAAATCCCTAAGTTGACCGATCAACCCATCTAGTGGATTTCTAACTAATGGGCTATGTAACTTAATTTATCTTTATTTATTTACTAATTGACTTCTTACAATATCATTAAATGAATAACAAACAGTTATAAATTTTATAGCACAGTTCAATTTTAGCTCAGTCTTGTATGGCCACAATTAGGCTGTACTAGGTAATTTGTCAAAAGTATTTTAAAATACAATAATTGCCAATAGTCAAGATATATTATGCTTGATTTATTCCATAAGTATTTCTAAAATATTTGCCATTTATTGTTCAGTGGTATTTTTTAATCAGGTAAAGGTTAAACTGAATAGTTATAGGTCATTTCATCAAGTCTTAATAACCCCTTTTTAGGTTTATTTCTTAGCCTTTTTTAGTGTAGTTTTCACCATTATTTATACAAGGTTCATAGGCTCCAAGCCATATAATAACCAGGCCATTTCTAAGGCCAAAACATAGGCATCAAAGTAACACCACATAATCAGACAATATAGCCTTGATAAGCATAATTTATAGGCATATTGCCTATTCAAAATTTATATCCCTTAAAGGCACACATTATGAACCAATTTTCAAGTCATTTTACTTGCCAATTCTTAATCACATTTTATGCCTTTTTAATTGTCTACATTAAATTAATTCCATATCAAACAAATTGGGCTAAACATGCTCATACTATTATCATTATTACTCATACATATCACACATATATTACCAACATTCTCATTAACAAGCATTCATGAGTGTCAAAGTCATTCCATTTTTAAAGCTAATTAAAGCCAAGTAAATTTGACTATTTTAAGAATAATAGATCTAACTTCAAAGCATTTATCCATTTCTAGCAAAATAGCCAAAATTTGATTACCACTTTCTTTATTAAGGCTCTCGGGTGGTTAGGTAACTAAGTCCAATTTAAGTGTTTTATCCACCTTACTTACACAATCAATTACTTTTATATGACCATAACACATACACACACATACATGAGTTCATTATCATGCCAACCTAGGTGAATTACCATAACATTTGCCTTAACCATTTCTCTATTCACATTTACACATTCTTTGATTAAGCCATTTACATGTTAAGCTATCACTATACATGAATTATTCTAAGATACACACTAATTTAGCTTGATAATTGGTGTACTATGCTTAATCACATGTCAAATCAATTAACTATCTACATATAACTTATGTTCCAATATTATAAACAACAACCATTATTCCCTAACACCTAATAAAGCAATGTTAAACCCCTTATCCAATGTTAAAGCCCTCGGCCATTCCATAACCAAAGTCTCTCATTCACTTTTCAACCTACGTGCACATGACTCATTTTTTCCAGCCCTTTAAAAGTCAAAAGGCATGAAAGACATGCTAGAATTCACTTACTTGCTAAAGAGAACCACTTGAAGCTTGCTAACCCTTCAATTCTAACCCACCATGGAAGCTTTTCCTTCCTCCTATTCAAGCCTTTTTCTTCCTTAATTCACCTTAAACATCACCCACAGACATCCTTATAGATGTTATGCATCACAAGGAACCATTTATAGACAATAACAACCAAGAAAATTTGAGGAAAAAGCCTTGGAAGCTTACCTTTTTCACTTATTAGACTACTTCTAACCCCTAGCCCTTTTAATGATTTTTAATTAATTCTTAGAAGCTCCTTTTCCAATAATTCTTTTTCCCTCAAGTCTTTAACATATAAAGATGAATTTAGGTGAGAAGATTTTCCTAGAATAGAATCAAGAAGATGATGAAAATGACTATTTTCCCTCTAATTGGCATTCATTCTAGTAGCATGTAGAAGGGAAAATTTTCTCCTTTTGTGAGTGGATTTTTCCACTTGTCACCATGGCTTGCCATGTGTTATGGTTCTCAGGCCAACTGGCTTGGTATGGGTGGATCCTGCAACCATACAAACATCTCAAAAATGACTCAATTTTTCCATAAAATTTTAGAAATTCACCAAAATTTACACGGACCTCAAAAAATTACACTATTTATTTTAAAATTTATAATTTAATCCTCTCTACATGCTCATAAATTTTTGCTACCAAATTCCATCAATATGATAGTTTTTATACTGCCTCAATTTGCATGTGACTAGTTCTAAATTTTTAAATTTTGCCTTTTTCATTAGTTTAAATCCCCTTGATGTTTCATGACTAGTGCCATTACCTCAATTCTTATGCGAGTGACTCAGCTTCTCGGGCACACTTCTCGGACCTAGTGGCATTATTCTACCCATGGCTCTGAACAACTTTAATAGACCAGATTATTAATGAAATTAATAAGTTTAATCTAAAACATACATTAATATGTAAGTGGACTATAATGGGATAAGGCAAACATAATTTGTATTTCTTATAAATCGATTTGTAGTAACAAATAAACCAGTATCTAGTTAGTAATGTGAACATGTCATAATTTAATGTAAAGTATAGTTATAACATTTCTAGAATGCTTTACATTAGTATCATACTAGACTTATATGCTTCCATTACAAGCTTAGCAAATTAAACTTGCTCAACTATCATATATGCATGACATGTTAAGTGAAGCATAGGTAACCAAGTTGCATATAAGACATGGTAAGACTTACATGGTAGCTTAAGATTTAGTTCTGATTTATATAGTTAGTGGCATTAATGGCACATTTTCTTTTCTTCTTTTAAATTGGTTAACCTAGCTTTTAATTGAGTTATTAAAATATGAGATATGGCTATATTAGAGTACCACTTAGCGTATTTTTCTTGGCATGCTAGTTTTTGCCTTACGTAAGTTATAAGGATATGTAGATGACAAACAAAACATAGCTTGCACTAAAGGCACCAAAACATGCATCAAGATCTATCAGACTTAGTTGCACATAC
>CANXYI010222967.1:0-10648 GCA_948208565.1 Hura crepitans | reverse complement strand
GTATACAACAGTGGTAACTCGCCTCGTAAAGCTTAATGATAGTGGTTTAGAGGATATAAGTGAAGGATCGCGATGTTATTATTGTACAGTTTTGATATCCATGTACCTAGGTGGGAATTGGGTAGAAATCTATTTGTAGGCTATGCACTTGTAATGTATTTAAGTAAATATAACTTGCTAATGTAAATAAAGTATTTTTATATGCTCTCTTTGTGAATGTTTGACACTGATGTGATGTGTGATGTTGATGTGAGCCTGAGGCTTTATTTATTCATGTTTTATCTGTGGCCTAAGGCCTAAGTTTGATGTGTGTTAGATGATCATGATAGGCTAAGAATGGGGGACTAGATGGGTCCAGGAGATGTGCTAAGTAATGCTTATAGAACTGTGAAATAGGCTTGTTAACATTTTAGGATAGGACCCAAGCAGTCGTTATGCTATCGAATTTTTAGGTGGTACTAGAATTTTATTAGTTTTCCTCTATAATGACTAAACCAGATTGTTTTTAACCTAAATGGATTATAGGAATTGACTGAGCAAATTTTGGAGTAAGATAGAATGATCTAGTGTCGGATTAGTAAAAGTTAAACGAATGACTATAGGAAAAATTTTAGGATGGGTGACTTGGCAGGAAGTGCACCGCTTATTGGGTTTCTTCAAGAATCTAGTAGTGGGTGTCACATTTAACAACCTAGATTTTTTATTCATGGTTTAATACAGGCTTATGAGAATTCAAATAAAATAAAGATTCAGTTATGCATATAGCTATGCTAGCATTCATATCAATAACTTTAGGTGTGCATTATGAACTAACTTCCTTAGATCTACTTAGGTGTTTCAATTTTAGTCTAGTGTTAATCATTTTTGTGTTATGTAAATGTAGATCGTATGTGAGCTATTTCCCATCCATGTAAACTGTCATGTATTTCTTACCTAAATCATACGTATTATATATGCTGAAATATATATGCATATTTCATGTAGTAATGACATGCATTCATTTAACTATTGCTACTAGTTAATAATGACTTTTCATTGGAAGAACCTCATACTAATGATCATATCATAATGATATATGTATAACTATACCATCATATGATTAGTGAATCATGTAACTATAATTCTAGTAATTTATTCATGTTTCATGCTATGGCATATCTCTTGAATAATTACATCTATAACTCTAATGAATTATGTCTATAACTCTACTGAATTATGTGAATGTTATATTATAACATGTTTCCTGTTTCTCAATTACTTTATTTCTATCTACTATTAATGATTCTTAAATTTAGCATAAAAACATAAATAGAGCCTTTGGTAACTCACTCCCAAAATAACACTGAGAAAGGGTAAATAGTTGATGAGCTAACAATTATAAGTCGATAAAGCTGATAAATAGCTGTAAGCTGATAAGTATATATGGCCTTGGCCACTACCATTGTAAATAGCTTATATGGCACTCGTGCCATGCTATAACTATCACAGATCTACAAAAAAATCCCTCTTTGGCATGACAAAGCTACCCTAACCTAGGTTCTATAAGGTTTATCTTAGGCTTTTAGTCTTAACTATAATCCCTTAAGTTTTAGCTATGTCAAGAAATATGCTTAATACCTTTTTCTTTCTTAGGTTATCAAATTTACATATTCTTCCCTTATTATAATTTTCACAATATTACTCTAATGACTAATGGCATTGTTATTGCTTCTAACATGGGATGTTATTGTCTAGGAAAACTCTCTCAATCTCATAATACTAGGTTCACCTATTTCTATCCATGTATTTCTGATGTACTTTCTATGTCTTATTCTTTTATTTTCTAAAATAACTTTACCTATTCATTATTATCTAGTAACACAGCTTATAAGTATGCATTTGGAATGACTAAAGCATTTAACTACCATGTATTAGTAAATGACATACCTTAAGTTACTGCAGAACTAATACAATGCATAAATTGTGAACAATTAATACAAATGTGTCACTGATACATAATACATGGCAGTGAAGACATGATGACTGTAACACATTAGACATGTAATGAATGAATCCCTTAAACATACTAGCCATTGAAAAGAAATTATACTATAATTAGCTAAAATTACTTAGCTTTACATAATTAATTTGACTTGTGAGACTAGAAGATATGGATAAACATACCTTACTATTGAGAAGGAAATATTCTTAGAGTGAAACTAAAATCATAAGTAAGATAGAACTTATAACTATAAACTCGCATATTAGAACTTATAACTATAAACTCGCATATTAATTTAAACTTTCCCTTAACTATTTTATGCCATTGATCCTGCACTAATGATACACTTTCATGATTAAACACTGCCTCAACATGGTAATTGTATGTCTGCATTATAATGCTTACATTAGTAAGCATATGGATAAAGGTATTACAATACCTATAACTTGGTATATTAATTTAATATATGATCTCATACATCTCTACCTAATGCTATACAACAATTTCACATTATTATTTGAGATAACTATCAACTTTACATTTGCCATTTTAATAATGATACTAGTTTATACATATGTTTCAGTGTTTTATCATATGCATATATGTGTTTTAGTCAAGCTATTTGATAATTACCTAAAAGAATCATAAAAAAGTTCTCACCATTGTCTAGTACCTATGGATTAACTAGTTTACATTTCTTATATAAGGGAAAACTTACTTATTTATACCCTTAACCCTACATACACAATTTAGTACCTATAGATTAACTAGTTTACATTTCTTATATAAGGGAAAACTTACTTATTTATTCCCTTAACCCTACATACACAATCATGAGGACTGGATATATGTTTATAAGGTTCTATCTTAAAATGCACCATTATTCAGTAGCATATATATTGTCACCCCTTTGCATTTGTCATCATGTGATACACTACTTCTATATCTTGCTACATTCTTTCTATCTCAGGTAATAATCATTTAAGACCTCAAGAATTCATACAAACATCTATTTACTTATTTGTAAATATCATGAGAATAACTTATTTCATAATTAAATATACATGAACCCTCTTAGATGACATGAATGACTAATTGCATAACATATGAATTGGCACTTATACATAAGTTACATCATACCTCTTATCTTACCCTATAATAACATGTACTTAATCTATCTTTTTCCCTTATTCACCTTACACTTAGAAATTCCTTAATCTAATATCCTTACCATTCCTTTCAGCATGCATAAATAATACTAATGTTTAGACCTCTACTCAACTTGACATAATCCTTACTTATTTAATCTCATGCATAATTTGCTTGTTTGTTTTATATGTATATATATACATATTAAATAACTCCTTACACATAATTATGAACTTGGTTTACATGTACTTAATCAAATATGTGAATTTAATAAATTCCACTTCATGGTATAAAAAAAATGTTGGATTACTTACCTTGCTCACTTACTTCTCTCATGTCCTCCCATATCCTATCCTCTTGCTTATACACTTGTTAGAGACCCTATTCAAATATAATTATAGGGGGCAACATAAATAGCCAAGTTCATTTTTAAGCTTGAGAAACCACGTCATTAATCTACATAACTAGCTCTACACAATTTGCTTGCTGCCACTTTCATAACCTAAAAACTACCCCTTTCTCACTGTTTGCACTATTACATTCTATTTCATATTTATACACCCTTATAGAGTTAAAATCTATTTCTATAGATGGTCTAAGGTTTCAAAACTACATAATTCTTGTTGCTACCTATAACAAGCCCTTCTTGCACACATCTGAAGGTAAAAAGTCTCATTTTAATTTCACTATGCATTTTTCTATTGTAACCCTTTATATCCATAATATTCATAGAATGTAGCAATCAAAATTAAAAGAAAGAGCAGAGAAAAAAATTCTTGTCTCTAGTTATTGTAGTAGCTTTATCGCATTTATATAGTCATGCCCTCATTTGACACCCATTTCAATACTCTAACCCCTTATAAAATTTATTCTCAAAACTCACACTAGTATTCCCTTTCGTACATATTGTTCGCATCCCTTCCTTTTCAAGGCCAGTTAAATCAAAACAGCCAAAGACTCAACTTAAATCTTACTCCTCGAGTCTTGAAAGATGAGAAGGAAATTAGAGGAATCCTAGCCATTCCTATTTGATTAGCCTAGAAAGAGCAAGTTGGGCACCACAAGGTAGGATTTGCCACTAAATCGGAGTTAGGAAATACCTTATAGGGCTAAAACTAGAGTGGTTCGAAACCTTACTTGTATTTATACCATAAGTTCATATGGAATTTCGATCTAAATTTTTAATATTATTTTTTTTCACAAGTGGGTTTTATAATTAAAATAAATCACATATTCATAAAAAAGGAATAATAAAACATATTTATAGAAATAAATAAAAGTTCTTAAAATTAAAGTATCATACACAAAATTAGGTGATTGATTTTTCTTGAGAACTTTGGTTCTCACATGTCAGTTTTAGAAAATAAATTTTATTATCGTGACTTTTATTAAGGAAGAATCAAAACCTATTTTATTTAAACAAAACACCAATTGATTTAAGTACAAAATGATTTTAATTATTTTTATAACTTGCAAAAATCATTTTCTACCTATTACAACATTCATGAAATATATAGGGAAATAATCGAAATAAGAAATATATTACATAGCAATTACCTAAAATACGTTCTAACTGAATAAGAAATAAAATTACATTTGAGGTATCCTAAAATATAATCTAGATAAATAAATAAAAGGAACAATGATAAAGAGAATAAGCAGGAGAAAATAAAGAGCAAAAATAAAAACAATAGCAACAAAAAAAGGAATAAAAATAAAAGAAATGGTAAAGGGCTACTTCACTAATGTTTAATGAGATGGCAAAAAGGAAAGATAATTAGGTCCCAATAAACCAAATATGTATATTTGCCTTCAGAAAAGATCTCAAAAGTTGAAATATTATGTAGAAAACCTTCAAGAAATATGAAAATAGTGTTAAAAAAACCTTTTTTAAGTAGTTAGTGCACATATATTGAGAAAAGTCCTCTCGTTTTGGAAATCAACTTTAAGTATTTATATATGTATCCCAAGGTAAAAAATAGCTATTTTTCAAAGTATTGAATTTTTTTAATCCATACTGTGGGGGGGCTTTGCCCCTTGCACCCCTCTTAACATCAGTGTTAGGTATCGAGCTTCGGTCTATGGGCCTGAGCCCTCAACCCACCATAAATGCCTATTTTTCTCACATTTCTAGTTGCACCGCAAGATTTTTGGGGTCGAGCAAAGACTTGAAGGAAAAATTTTTAAAGAAAACTTTGAGATCTTTGAACTGGATGTTAATATCCCTATTTATCAAGATTTTTTGTCCTTTCATCATCATTAGGCAATCTGAACATGGGAGCCCTAGAAACTCAGTGTCTACATATACCTAATGCACCTATTACATTGCACAACAACCAATCATAATAATTAGGAAGGAGAAAAGGAAAAATAGTACCTAATTGTTACCATTGCAATACTTTAGTAGCACTATCCCATAGTTTTGCACCCCTTGGCCTTCAATTTCTATAATTTAAATCCATAACATCCTTATCTACCCTATTCTAACTCACTCCTATAGTAAAAAAAATGTTTAATTACCTTAAATCATCTTTAAGGTCTGCAAAATGTGGCCAACCTCAAAGAATTCAATGATCCAATTCTAAAATTTTGCTCCCAAAATTGTACTCCTAATTGGCCCCTATTTTTGTTCTTTTCTAACCTTAATCACATCTAATTATTTTAGAGATATTAAGTTATGCCTGAAAAAATCAGTTTACTTACCCATTCATCAAAGCCTAATTTCGACGCTGCCCATATTTCCCCTTTATTCCTCTATTCTACCACTATTGTCATACTGCAGTAGCATTTCCTATTGCCACATCTCGGTTCCCTACCATTCAATGGTAATTGAGTTGGTGTAGTGGTTTTACCATAATTCTAATATCCCTATCCATACAGGAAAATAAATGACTACTCTCAGTGTCATAGCAACCTACCCTACCTACTTTTTATACTTGCCTTTTGCATAGTAGTGGTCATGATTAGCTATGCCTTGGGCTAAAATCTACATAATCCTCACTTCATTCTTCGATCAAATGCCTCCTTTTTTCTTTCTTTTTTTTTCTATTGTAATTCCTATTTACTCTTATTTTTTGTTGCCACCATAAATATTTTATTTCTTTTACTCATTTTTAACTGACTTAAAGCTTAATTCCTTAATGCTTCCTTTCTTTATCTGTAGTTAACTCCAACATTACATATTATTTATATCGACTTCATTCTCATTTGTCCTTATATTAAACTTTACTTACTCTCAAGCTAATTTTTTCGTTACGGCCCAATGTACTTAATTAATTCTTAATTAACTATCCTTAAATTAACATGTTGTTTTACATTTAATTATCCTATTTTTTTCTCATAAAATATAATCAAACTAACTAAATCATATAATTCTGAAGGTGTTACACAAAAAGCCATGGTAGACTATAAGAGGAAGAAATTATATTTTAAAACTCCAGATGGCAAAGATGTAACAATGCTTAGTGGAAGGGACATTTCTACTAATATTATTTTAGTTGTTACCGCTAGACAACTGATATGAAAGGGATGTAAGGCATATTTGGCTCATGTAGTTAACACCCAGAAGGTAAAGTTAAGCCATGATAAGATAACTATGGTGTTAAAATTCCTAAATGTGTTCCCTAATGAATTACCAGGGCTACCACCATGACAAGAGATAGATTTTGAGATTAAGGTATACTCGATCACTACACAAATATCTATAGCTCTATATCATATGGCACCTACAAAACTAAAGGAGTTAAAGGTGTAGCTATATTAGTTACTTGACAAGTGATTTATTAGGTTGAGTACTTCTCTTTAGGGAACACTAGTGTTATTTGTGAAGAAGAAGGACGGCTCACTCCGATTAAGCGTCGATTATCGGTAACTAAATAGGGTGACTATCAGGAATAAATATCCCTTTCCCAGAATTGATAATCTTTTTTTTTATCAACTATGAGGAGCTAGTGTATTTTGCAAGATTGACTTGAGATCAGGTTATCATCAATAGAGAATCAAAGAGTCTGACATCCCTAAGACAACTTTTTGGATGAGCAATAGTCATTATGAATTCTTGGTGATGCCATTTGGGCTTACTAATACCCCAGCAACATTCATGGACTTAATGAATTAGATTTTCAAGCCATACTTAGATTAATTAGAGGTAGTGTTTATTAAAGACATCTTGGTGTATTCAAAAACCAAGGGAGGAGTATGACCTATAATTAGACTTGAAATAGTCCTAGAAAACTATCTTTAAAAGTGGTCAAAATGACCTATCAATATCTAGTTGACCTCTACTTGAACCAAAAATGTCACTGGACTAGAAAGTATTAAGTTTTCAAGTGGAAATGCCATGATAAATCATGCCATAAGACACTTTGATTTTTAATCATAACAGACTAAAATTTTCTCATGGAATTTTACCTAGTAGAGCCAAAAAGTGGCTATGCTAGTCTAAATAAAATTTTAAAGTATAAAATAAAATTCTTAACTATCTATTTTTGACACTTAAATATTATAAGAATAATTTTGGCTAATAAATAAACTCAAATTAAACTACTCAACCCATTTGTTAGACACCTACTAGATGGGTTAATCAATTAACTTAGGGTTTTTTAGATGCTAGTTGTCTGATATTTAGACAATCACTTATTAGTGGCTGGAGAGGTCTATAGACTGATCTATATTATGTCACCTAGTTATTGATGTTCAATTATAGATGGTGAGGCCCATGGGCTCATCCCTATTACGTCACACAGTTACCATTAGTTTGTTTGGGGAGGCTACGACTAATCTCTATTTTGGCATGCATGCTAGTGCAGTGACGTAAGTCTAGAATAGGGACCATTGCACTAGGTTATTGTCCTCTAGATCCTGTGTCTTAAAGTGTCATCTTCCTAGTTGAGCCAGTGAAGTAAATCAAGTAATAAGCAGAATAATCATTAAAGGCAAAGTTTTAGCTTATTTTGATGACTTTTTTAGAGAAAGTAGTAAAAATACTATAAAAAGGCATTTTAGTCATTTTTCCTAATTGAGCAAATAAAGTGATTTTTGTAAAGCATGAATGTTAAAAGTGATAATGCCTGCTCCACATGATTGAATTAAGTTAAAATGCTATTTTTAGATCTAATAAATACCTTAGGGGTATTTTAGTAATTTGGCACCCTAGTGAACAATTGGATCATATAATGAAACAAAAATTATTATTTTAACTGCACAAGTATCTAAATCATATATTGCCATGATTAAACTACTTTAAGTTCACCACTAAGTATCTCATATACTTAGCATACCTATTTTGGTGTGTAGGTACACAGTAGTAGGAACTTGCCTCATAAAGCATGACGACAATGGTTCAGAGGATACTAGTGAAGGATTTCCATGTAATTATTGTGTTTTTTGATATCCATGTACTTAGGTAAGAGTTAGGCAGGACTTGTATATAAGATATGGACATGTAATGAAATTAATTAAATTTACCCCTACAGATGTAAATAAAAGTAACCCCATATGCTCTTTTTGGTGAATGTATGATCAATTATGGTTTGTGATACTAATATGAGCCTAAGGCTCTATAATTATGCATGATTTATTTGTGGTCTGAGGCCTATATTAATGTGTGCTTATGTTGATGTTAGGTTGAGATTAGGGGATTAGATAGGTCTAAGTGTTGTGAATTACTTACAAAAATGTTAAACAGGCTTGAAAATTTTTAGGATAGGACCCGAACAGCCATTATGCTATCGAAATTTCTATGTTTTGGATTTATGCATGACTATACCTTGATAACCTATAGATTTGCATCACCTAAATTTGTATTTATGCATGACTATACCATGATAAGCTATAAAACCACATATAAAGTGAACTTAGAAACATAGTGAGATAGATGATGTAAGTAATGGAAGCTTTAGTAAAAAGGTGCTAGTGACCTAAAAGTACATGCATCAACTATAGGGTCTCCTATAGAATCTGGTAAGGGTGTCACATTTAGTGGAATTAAAGCCTAGGTATAAATGTTCCTCAGTAGAGTACATGGATATCTAATGTTAAGTTTCTAATTCCTCTGAACTGCTATGTCATCTGAGACTAATAGATTATTCTTTTGCATTAAGCATATGACTGAATAAACACCTAAATAAGGGCCTGAAGAGGTGGCTAGTTTTGCACCAACTATAATTCAGGTGGCAAGCAATACATCTGTACCTGAATCCAATTATGCTGTATAATAATCTCGACCACTAAGACTTAGTCAATAGTAGGCTGAAGCATCACTAGCCCTATTACAATAAATAGTAAATTTGCTCCGATAAACTTCCACTACTGCTGCTATACCACCTTAACCTCTTCCGGTAATAGCACTACCCCCACCACTAATTTTTCCATAGAAATTCCTTTAGAGAACTTGAGGAAGCCAGGAGCTATTGATTTTTTAGGAAGAAGAGAAGATGATGCTTCTAGAGCTGAGTACTAGCTAGATAGAACCCTTAGAGTCCTAGAACAGTTAGACTACACTGAGGCTAAGAATTTGTAGTGTGGCACTTACCTCGTGCAAGAAAAAGCAAATAATTGATGGAATACTACCAAAAGAAGAAAGATACCAGCACCTGGGAATTTTTCCTGAAGGAGTTCAAGAAGAGATATATACCTGGCTCCTATAAGGATAAAAAGAGACAAGAATCCTTAGGCTTGAAGTCAGGAAGGGAAATAGTGTTAGAATATGAGAAGGATTTTACCAGACTCCTAAAGTATGCTAAGGATTTTATTCCTAGTAAGGAGGAAAAGTGTAAGAGATTTCTGGTAGTATTAAATATGGAGCTAATAATGCAAATATCCCACATTAGAGAGAGACTTTGTTATATTAGTGTTAGCAGCATATGACATGGAGGAGATGGTATAAGAAAAGAGGGACTTCTTCCAGAAGAAGAGGTAGTTTACTATGGGGTAGTCTAGTGCTACATCAGAAGATGTGAAGAAGAGGAGAGAAGTCCAATCATAGGCACAATCTCAAACTAGGCCTCCGTATCAGGTAGGATACTAGGGTTTGAGATAGACACAGGCCTAGGGGTCAGAATAGGCATTGAATCTGAGGCCTCATTTGCCTCCTCAAATAGGCAGTGTCTCTAGTATAGGGGGCAATAGAGGTGGACCTCCTACATGTGTTATTTGTTAGAGAAGGCACTGGGGGCGATATAGAGCAGATCGATAGGGAGAATGTTTTTAGTGTGGTTCCCAAGATCATGTTAGAAGAGATTGTCCTTAAAGACCAATATGGGGTGATTAGACTCAGAATCCAAATATTGCACCATAAAGTATAGGCCAGAGGCAAAATAAAGGTGAGCAGCCTAGTGCCAGTCAGGGTACCAGATTAGAAGTTCGTGCTCTAACAAGGTAGTATCTTGTGAGGGAGAGGGAAGAGGCTACAACACCAGATGTTATTATCGGTACATTTTATTTATTTGATGTTTCAGTCTTAGCTTTGATTGATCTTGGTTCTACACATTCCTATATATGCACAAAATAAGCACAGAA
>CANXYI010222889.1:0-10242 GCA_948208565.1 Hura crepitans | reverse complement strand
AATGGCCTAACTAATATACATGAGTGTTGTTTTTAAAGTATATGATTATGAAAAGATGGGTTATTTAAGCCATAAGAGCATGTGAAATCATTATGTATGTAAGGTATGTGATCGTATTTTCCTTATATTAAACTATAAAGCATATAGTAGTGATTATGTATATGATGAACTCAAAGTATGGTGTTAAAGAATATAAGACCATGTTACATCATGATAATTACCTATTGTGAATTAAATAATTTACTTGCATAAGTAACATAATGGGACAAAACAAAACACTATGATATTGTTCTTTTCCATGTATGGCAGAATAACTTATATTGATTAAGACGATGCTTCGAGCATTTATCTAGTGGCTATGAAGTGATGATATACATGTGTTATGATTGTTGTATATACAAAGATTATGCTTTAACAATGAGGACTAAAAGATTGTAAAGTGTGTATGATGACACAGATGACACAAATGACACTAATGAAGCAAAGTATTGTGCTTATTCTTATGAGGCAACTTGGATAGACAATTGAATAAAAGTACATCTAAAACACTAAAAAAAGGAGAAACAGAAGATAAGCTTGATATTTTTTTTAGCCCATATGAGTAGAAAAACTAGATTGGATATACTGACCAATCAATTAGGGAACATAACAGCTGCTAGGATACATTTGTACCTCTTTATGACCTTCGAGTCTAATATATGACCTCGGGTCCAATAGATGACCTTTGGGTCCAATATATGACCTTTCGATCCAGTAGATAACCTTCGAGTCCAGTAGATGACCTTCGAGTCTAGTATGACCTTTATGGTCCAGTATGCCCTCTGTGACCTAGTAGTCCTCTTATCCAGTTTCATGCTTTTGCCTTTGAGTATGGGCAAGGTTAAATAATGATATGATGAGATTTAAAATAATGACAATTATATGTAAATATGTGTAAAAATTGCAGTAGCCTTGTTAATGAATATCATGTATCTAATTTATTGGCTTTATTCATATTTAGTATGTTATCCAGATGATATACTTATGAATGATATAGTAGTAGTATATATGTATATTGCTATGCCATAACTGTCTAAGTTCTCATGTTTAAATATACTTAAGATGTAAGTTGTAACGACACTTGTATCTATGGTCGTAACATGAATTGTTTGAGTTTTATTTTGAATATGCCTTTAGTGTAAATGATACAATTGCATGAATGCATGAGAACACATATATCATGTTGATTATACCACTAAACATGCACTTAACGCATCATTTTTATTTGTGATGCATAGGTTGAAGGACCAAATTAGAGTCAAAGCCTCAATATCTGAAGAAGAACAAGAGAAGCATTTCTTTTTGGTATTTTGTTTCTTATGTAAAAATTATGGGATGTATGTCATATAGAGGAACTTTTGTATAATCTTAAGGGATTAGGCCTAATCTAGGAAGTAGATTTTTTAGCTCTTTAAAAGTGATTTTTAAACTTATTAAACATGCATGGATATTTTTATATATTTGTATGATATATCTTCCTATAATATACTTCATGGATGCTTGAGATTTAAGTCAGATGGTCAGATGGACCAAGATGATGTTGAGATATATTAGAAGTGTTGTTGTATGATAGGTTACTATTTAGGATAATGCCCCGAACAACTATTATGCTGCTGGATTTTTAGCACGAGGACCATATTAGTATACATTATAAAATTGTTTTTTGATAATTCGCATTTTTAACAACCATATATATGAAAGAAAATTTTTAAAAGGAGTTTTTAAGCAAAGTTTTAAATTTATAATGGTTTTCATAAAGTGGGATATCTAGTATATGTGTCGCTCATCATTCAAGTTCGATGAACGGATCGAGTAAATGGTGTCACATTTGGTGGTATTAGAGCTTCGATTTAGGCATTATTTGGAACATATAGTGTCACATATAAGTGCTTAGAGTCTAAAATCATGCATCCCATAATTAAACATTATTAAGGCTTATTAGCTATACCTTTTTCCTATAAATTAAAGATGAGCAAACCTATATCCCAAAGTGGTGTTGAGGAAGTGGAAAGTCATGCACCCATGTCAGTTAATATGCCTTTTAGGATAAGTACTTTAGCACCTATTGCTATAGGGATTGTAGCTCAGGCAGTACCTATTCTCCTCCAACAGATGTTGGATTTGCTAAGGCAAGCCACAATAGTAATAGTTCCTTTACCTCTTCCACTAGCATAACTAGCACTACAAGCCCTTCAGAAAACCTACTTAGAGAGGCTTAAGAAGATTGGGGCTAAGGATTTCAAATGTGAGGAGCTGGATGGAAGTAGTAAAGTAGAATATTAGCTAGACAGAATAATGTCAATAGTTGAGATGCACTCTAAAGGAGTATGCGATTTGTGCTATTTCACTCCTTTAAGATGAGGCATTCAAATGGTGAGAGACCATTACAGCACACAAAGGGCCTGAAGATTTGACTTGGGAATTCTTTCTTTGGGAGTTAAAAATAAGTACTTCACTAAGTATTATTTAGACAAGATGAGGTAAGAGTTGGTCAACTTGAAGTAGAGAATAAAACCATAGCCGAGTATGAGAAAGAATTTGTTAGGCTTAGCCGGTATGCAAATGAGATGGTTTCCACTAAAGAAAATCGATGCAAGTAGTTTGAGAAAGGGCTCAACCTTGAAATCAAGCTTCAAGTGGCCTTAATGAAAATAAAGGACTTTACAACTTTAATGGCAGCATGTCATATAGTTGAGGAGATTCAGAAAGAGAAAAGAGAGGTTTTTTAGAAGAAGAGATCTTATGGGCATGGTTCAGCTAGCATAGCTTTTAATCTAGAGAAGAAAGAGAAAAGGGATTAGTCTAGACAACATCAATCCCAAAAGTGAAATTGGACTCAAAAATCTATTCAAGGTTCAAAAGCATTATCTAGATAATAGACACAAGCAGTTAATGCTCTAGTTTCTATAGTCAGGAATACACCATCTCCGAAGTTTGAGTATTATGATAAGTGGTACAGGGGTGTTTATTGGAAGACCATACTATGAGCATGCTATAAGTGTGGCTCCATGGACCATTATAAGAAGGATTACCCTAAGAATCCTAAAGTACCTGCACATATACAAGGTTCATCCCTAGTCGAGTCTAAAGGTCAAAGGAGAACATGAGTGAAAAAGCCAGTGAAGATCAGAGAGACAAGGCTGAAACTATAGATAGATATGAGAGAAGAGCTCTGACTAGATAGTATGCTATTCGAGTATGTGAGGATGTTGATTCTCCTAAAGTTATTATCGGTACCTTCTATCTGTTTGATTTAACTGTTTTATTTTTGATAGATTCATTCTACTCATTTATACATATGCACTACATGAGCATAAGATAAAGGGTTAGTGTCAGAACAACTTGACATAGATATTCTAGTTAGCAATCCGATAGGGTAGGATGTGATAGTTAATAGAGTTTATAAGCAATGTCCTTTTTTAGTCCAAGGAAATGTGTTTTCTGTCAATCTTATCCAACTGCCATTTGATGAGCTCGACTTGATCTTAGGCATGGATTAGTTGTCTAGGCATCATGCGATAGTGGATTCTAGATAGAAGAAGATTTCTATTCATCCTACAGATGAGACAGAAGTTATGGTTATGGAAGAAAAATCAAGCTTTATGTCTAATGTGATTTCTGTAATTGATGCTAGGTGGATGACAAGAAAAGGATGTCAAGCTTATTTAACTCATGCATACAACACCAAAAAGGAAGAACTGGATGTGAGTTAGATACCAATGGTGGCTAAATTTGTAGATGTGTTTCCTAAGGAATTACCAAGATTATCACTAGTTAAAGAGTTAGAGTTTAGGATAGAAGTTCTACTTGGTAAAACACTAGTGTCTATAGCTACTTATAAAATGGCACCTATAAAGTTACAAGAATTGAAGATACAGTTGGAAGAACTACTTGATAAGGGTTTCATAAGACGAGTGTATCACCATGAGGAGTATCGATTTTGTTTGTGAAGAAGAAGGATGGTTCCTTGAGATTGTGTGTAGACTATAAATAACTAAACAAGGTGACTATCAAGAATAAGTATCGATTGCCTCACATAGGTGATTTGTTTGATCAGCTCAGAGGAACGGGTGTTTTCTCTAGGATTAATATGAGATCTAGATACTATCAGTTGAGAGTTAAGGAAGCAAATGTTGCTAAGACATGCTTTAGGACTAGATATGAACATTATAAGTTTTTGGTAATGCCATTTGGGCTTACTAATGCTCCAACGACTTTTATCGACTTGATGAATAAAGTCTTCATACCATATCTGGACAAGTTTGTTGTGGTGTTCATTGATGAAATTCTTGTGTGTTTCAAAAACAAAGATGATCATGAACAATATCTCAGAATTGTATTATAGACTTTAAGAGATGAGAAGTTTTATGCAAAGCTTAACAATTGTGAGTTTTGGCTTGATGAAGTGTCTTTCTTAGGACACATAGCATCAATTAAAGGCATTAGAGTGGATCCCAGCAAGATAGAGGCAGTTATAGAGTAGAAGCCACCTAGAAGCACCACTGAGATTAGGAGTTTCTTAGGATTGGCTAAATACTATAGGCATTTTATTAAAGGGTTTTTTATGATTACATTCCCAATGACATGCCTATTAAGTAAGAATGTTAAGTTCATTTGGGATGACAAGTGTTAAGAGAGTTTTGAGAAGTTGAAAGTGATGTTGATAGAAGCTTTAATCCTTATACAATTGGTGTCAGGAAAGGATTTTACTATCTACCATGATGCTTTTTTGAATAAGCTTGGATGTGTGCTCATATAGGAAGGCAAAGTTGTTGCCCATGCTTCTAGGTAATTGAATCCTTATAAGAAGAACTATCTGAAACATGATTTAGAGTTAACAGCCATAGTCTTTGCATGGAAGATCTGGAGACACTATCTCTATAGAGAACAGTGTTATGTGTATATTGACCATAAGAGTCTGAAGTATCTTTCTACCCAAAAAGAGTTAAACTTGAGACAAAGAAAATGGATTGAGTTAATTAAGGACTATGATTGTTTTATTGACAACCATCCAAGGAAAGCTAATGTGGTAGCAGATGCTTTAAGCAAAAAGTTTATGGCAACCATAAAAGCTATGAATGTTAGAATGAAGCTTATGGATGACAGAGCTTTATTGGCAAAAATGCAAGTCAAGCCCAATCTTTTGTAGCAAGTTAAGAATGCTAAAAAATAAGATAGCAAGCTTATAGAGATTATGGGTTCTATGCAAGAGGGGAAGTTTCCTGGATATGAGATCAAGGATAATAGATGTTTAGATTACCAAGATCACCTGTGTGTGCCTAATGTGAAAGATTTGAAGACTCAGATTTTGCAAAAAGCTTATAATACACCTTATGCTATATATCCCAGTAGTACAAAAATGTTCCAGGACTTAAAGCGTTCATATTGATGGCATAACATGAAGAGAGATGTGACAGAGTTTGTGACCAGATGCCTTACTTGTCAGCAAGTTAAGGCTGGGCATCAAGTTCTATCTACATTACTTCATCCCATAGCAATACTAGAATGGAAATGGGATAGAGCCACTATGGATTTTGTAGTCAGGTTGCCTATCACCAATAACAAATGTGATTCAATTTAGGTAATGGTTAATAGATTGACCAAGTTAGCGCACTTCATACCTATAAAAATGGATTTCTCCTTACAGAAGCTTACGAAGTTATACATTGATGAGATTGTCTAGTTGCATAGTGTGCTATTGTCTATCATTTCTTATCGAAGCTGTGACACCCTTTACCCGACTCATACACCGAACCTGAGTAGAGAATGCCAGCACGAACCTGATATCTAATTCCACTATCCAAAATTCACTATAATTTAAAACTTTCCTTAACTAAAATATTTCTCTCTTAACAAGTTGTAAAAACTAAAAAAAATCTTTAACACATTTTACGAGACAACTAATGGGGTCATCATGTCAAAAATTTGGCAGCATAATGGTTGTATCAAGACACTATCCCAAAAGTAACCTTGCAAAAGAAATGCTTCTATAAACTCATATTAACTCTATCAACATCAATGGATCCTCTCGATCCCCTAAATTAGTACATAACACAATTCACCTCTTAGTCTATTTTCATCACATCTATACATCCATTTCATAATACAACTTAAGGCTATTCTCATGTATTTACAATATACATCATGTACATCTTTAATGCACTAAAACTGCAATAATACTTCGCATTTAAATCTTAGATCACATACAAATTACATATTGCTAAATACCTTAGACAATATACAGATCATATAATATATTAAATCTTCAACTTTATACATGGGTGGTTTCTGCTTTATTCAACTATTTCGTCACTTTTAATTGCTCTTACTAGAATTCTTTGAACATCTATCTACTTCTTTCTAGCATCCTTCCCTGTCGATTGCCTTTACCTACGCACTAGCAGAAAAGCTAGTACACTGAGCGAGATGCTCAATGGTGTACTCAATGGAATATACACACACATAATTTAAGTCATAATGCCCATGTAGATACACACAAACCTTTTTAATACATTCATTTTAAATGCCAATTTAAGCATGCAATTGTACAATTTAAGTTAATATATAACTGACATTCAACAATAAACATAAACTATGGCTTATAAATAAACAAGCACTCTTAAGGAACATACATATCACAAAATGTACATAAGCTATATTATATCCATACTCACAGCATAATTATCATCAGCATAAATGAAATGAGTCATAAACCTAATATGTGCATTTATCACCTCATAATAAACACATAATCATTTAGGCATTTTAGTAACCATACATTACATACCATAACATCATTATCATGTTTATAGGGTCAAAGCATTATAACAAGCACAATAACACGCATTATATGATATGATCTTGTATTCATGCCATAACTACATGTTTGGGTTTCATAGCTATTTTTATATCAATCCTTCATTTTGATATGTTAAACTCCTTATTTTATCACATTGATTATTATCTCATTGTTTAACTCATGATCACATATTTTAAAGTCTTTACATTGTTAAACATATGTATATATCAAAGAGACAACTAAATAAGACTGGATAATAGATAACTTATGCCCGAAGGCACTCGCACCCATAGGTATGTATACTTAGGCCTGAAGGCACTCACATCCATAGATGCGTAACACTTAGGCCCATAGGCACTCACATCCGCAAATGCATAACATTAGGCCCATAGGCACTCGCACCTTTAGGTACGTAATCTTAGGCCTGTAGGCACTCACATCCTCAGATGCATAAATAAACTTAGGCCTATAGGCATTGCATTTAAAGATACGTAAACTTAGGCCCAAAGGCACTCACATATGAAGATGCATAAATAATCTTAGGCCCGTAGGCACTCGTGGCCTTCAGCATATAAATCAATGACCCATAGGTCTCATACCTAATAGTATGCTAGCAGCTGCTAATAAAAAAATTTTAGTTGATCGGTTAACCTATCCAAACTAGGTTTTCTAATTATATAGGCATTATTAAACCTATTGATTTATTTTATTTTAAATCATTTTTTATATATCTAACATTTTTTATGTCACAACACGCATAAACTCATCACATTGGCCATTTTAGCACATTAGCAAGGCCTACTTATTATGCCTATAGCATGTTTCATTTCATCATGCCCATAAGATGTGTCATTTAATCTCATTACATTGTCATCAAGTCTCACATTAGCTTTACATTGCCAAAAGGTCATATTGCCTAGGTGTAATAGCTTTAGTTTCCCATTTGGCATCATAAACATTTCTCATTTTATTAAATTCATATACCATTCGGCCCCTACAATCACAAGGCCCTCAATTCATATGTTTTCTTTCTAACAAGTTTTATTAACACATAATAAGGTCATAATGCACTTTTATGCCTCTAAGCGCTCATTAGTTCCTTAATTTTGCCATTTAAACCCGAGTTGGCCTTAAATGACCGTAATACCACACATATGTGCATTTTGCATTCTAATGACCATTCGTGATCATCACATACACATACACATGCCTTATTACACCTAATGCATCATAGTATGCTTAACAATCACATTTCTACCATTTAGCCTTATTAATCATTCATGCACACACTTATTGCCTTAAAGGTGCCTAATTCACACCATTCACAAATTTAATACATTCGACCATCATTAAGCACACACACTCTCTATTTGTCACTTTTGCATGCATGGAATGGCATTCAAGCAAAATTGAGCTATTCAAGTCAACTCACATATATAAGTCACAATTTGCACATACAACTTATCATCCATGAATTTCGACCCCTAATTGTTCAAGGCCTTCATTTCTCATACTCACACTTTTCTAATCATTTTCACATGCTTAAATACTGACATTGCCAATCATTTATTCAAATGTACCATGCAAGTTCATAAAATTCTCATTTTAGCAAAATAGTGTTCCATGGCTATATTAGTGCATAAATGTGCATGTTACCCCACATTAGCCATTCAGCCAACAAGATCATCACCAAATGCATTCCTATATCACATTTATGCCTCATATATGCATGTTTAACATCACTTATGATTTCACCATCCTACACCACTCATTTACTAAAAATCCTTATTTTACACTAAATTACCCATAATGCTTGTATTACACAATTCAACACATTATGAGCTTGCACATCCATAAACCATACATTCGGCCAACATAAAAAAAAAAACATGATTTCATTATCATTTAACCCCATTCACATCACAATTCCATTACTACACAACAACCACATTAAATACCATAATAATGCATTAATGCCATATTAATTAATCATGCCATTTTACTCAATTTGAGGTTATTACAGATAAACTTCCATTAATGTCATAAATACTATGTGAATTGACCAAGCAATTTCCATCACATTAAGGTGATTATACATATGCCTAAATACCATCACATTTGAATCCCAAGTTATGCACACACACAAGCATAACTTGAACATTCAAGCACATGGTACATGCACTTTCACATAACAAGCACCACTTAATCATTTACACACACCACATGGCACATATTCATACATAGCACACATATTCTTGCCATTTAATGTACTAACACATATACATTTCATCGAGTACAAGTACCTATCCATGCATAACTACCACCTTTCGAGTCCATTTCACTTTCATGGTGCCTTCTTTCATCCACACACCTTTCTTAGTCCTTCAATTTCTAGCATTCTACAGATAGTGCTGGTAGCATCTCATTATCCGAATTTATGAAACTTTTAAGGCTGTTGTCCCCAAGTTTCTTTCTTCTCTCTTTTTTTCTATTGGTTGGTGACCGAAGCTCTTTGTCGGTGAACCGCCGTTGCCGCCCGTGCTTGCTTGATGCCACCACCGGCGCTGGCAGCAGCTCTTCCTCCCTTTCTTCTTCTTCTATTTTTCTTCTTTCCTTTCTTTTTTTCTTTCTTTCTTTTGTGGCTATCCCTATTTCAACCCTTTTTTTCTATTTTTTTTCCTTTGCTGCCACCCCACTTCTAAGGTGGAAATTTCCACTTTAGTCCTCCCTTTATGGCTTATTCTAATTTTAAACCCCCACACTACATTTTTCTCATTCTATTTCATTTTATTTTTCCTTCTTTTCATTCATTATTTGCTCATTATTTATTTATTTTTCTTATGCCATAATGTTCTCGAGCCTCTAAAATTTTAAATTTCCCAAACTTCAATTTTTTGGGAAATTTGAGCTGAAACTTCGAAGAATTTTTAAAAATCACTCGGACCTCCAAAAATAATCACATTTGTTTCTAAAATCCTCAATTAGGCCTAATTAGATGCTCATAAAATTTTACAGTAAAATTCCCTCGGGAAGTATGTGAACTAAATTCTCGGGAATTTTAATTTTTTGGCAGAATTTTAGAAATTTTTAAAATCTCATCGGACCTCCAAAAATCATTATGTTTATTTTAAAAATCCTTAAATGCCTTTAATTAGGTTCACACAAAATTTCATAGCCAAATTCCTTCGACAGAATAGTTAATCAATTGTCTCGATTTATGTGTAAAATCGTAAAATTATAAAAATTTGCAAACAACCTCAGAATTCAAAATTTCTTTCCTTAATGGACTCAGAGGAATTTTTAACCTTCAAGATATGGTATTTTCACATCCTTTCGAGCTCATCCCGGGTCATTCCCGGCCCAACTTGATATAAACCCATGACCCATTAGCTTGCAACCTGAAA
>CANXYI010222878.1:0-11957 GCA_948208565.1 Hura crepitans | reverse complement strand
CTAATGCATATGGGATTCTACTTATGCATTATCAATCCTCATATGTCTACAGATATATGGACTTATAGAGGAATTTATAAATCTGCTCTTAGAGAGTTCCATGCTAAATCTCTTTAGCATCTTGTCTATATATGTAAACTGTGTAAGACTAAGCAACCTTCTAGATCTATCTCAATAGATCTTAATCTCTGATATATAGGTTACCTTTAAATCTTTTATAGAGGACTTCTTAGACAACTACGACTTTAGTGCTTGAAGAGCTAAACATCATTCCCTATCAGCAATATGTCATCAACATATAGTGCAAGGAAAATATCGCACTCCCACTAGCCTTCTTGTACACATAAGGTTCATCTATCTTTTATAAGAAATAGTAATCCTCGGTTGCCTCATTGAAATAGATGTTTCAACTCCTAGATGCTTGCTTCAATCCATAAATGGATTTTTGAAACTTGCATATTTTACTGCTATCACTAGATGTGAATCCCTTAAGTTGTGCCATATATACCTCTTGTAATAGATTTCTATTAAGGAAACTTGTCTTCACATCCATATGCCAAATCTCATAGTCGTAACGAGTGACAATAGCGGGCAAAATCGTAATGCATTTAAGATTAGTGACTAGAGAAAAGATTTCATCAAAGTTAATTCCTTGCCTTTGATGATGACCTTTTGGAACTAGCTGTGCTTTATAAGTAATTACATTACCTTATATGTTGCTCTTTTACTTAAAGATCCATTTATACCCAATGGGTTTTTCCCTTTAGGTAGATCAACATGGAATCAATCTTTAAACTTTGGTTATCATACATGGAATCTATCTCTGATTTCATTGCCTTAATTCAAATTCTAGGCTCTTAAGAACCTCTTTATTGCATTTAGCCTCATCCTCCTCTACTATAGTCATGTGCTAATTCTCATCAATGAGAAATATGTATCTCCGCAAAATAATATGGACTCTAGAAGAATGCTTAGGAGCTTATACAACAAGTTATTTTATTACCTCATTTTCATGAGCAACAAAAGTGGAATTAATTAACTGATCACCTTTTATTTTAGTTCTTAAAACTCATCGAGTTTTATTCTACTCTCAATATATGCCTTTAGTAGAAATTCATTCTATAAGAAAACATCATGCTTTGAAAAAAAATACCTTTTGTTCCAAAGGTTTGTAGAAATAGTATCCTAAAGACTCTATTAGATACCCTACAAATAAAACATGTATTAGACTTAGTATCTAGCTTATCTGATATGATTTTCTTCACATAAGCAATACGACCCACCCTATGCTTTTATATATGGCAGAGATAACTTCTTATTCTACCACATTTCATATAGTGTAACATCAATTGACTTTGATGGAACTCTATTTTGGTACATAAAATAGTAGTTTTCGATGTATAACACCAAAAAGACTTGTGCAACTCTATACAACTCATCATGGATCGATCAAACCATGTTTAACAAGGTGCAATTTCTCCTCTTAGTTACACCATTATACTGTGGCATATGGGTGAAGTCCATTGAGATAATATCCCATTATCTCATAAATACTGAGATCATTAATGTAGTAATTCATTATTAAATAGTTTAAGTTATAAACAAATAAATAAATGTAGTGATCTATGAGTACTAAATAATAAAGAAGTCATTAAATAGATAAATGAAATGTCATATAGATAAGAAATGCCCTTAAAAGATTGTTTCTGAGGCATACATATCTAACATAAACTATTACGCAATGGTACCTTATTACAGACATAAAGATATGTTATCAATCCATCTGATTTTCCAATTTTAAGTTACAAAAATTATTATTAGTCAAATCACAACTCGAAAAGAGACAATATGTACCAATTAAGGTATTAGGTTGATAGTAAGTATGATAAGTTTATAAGAAGAAAAGGTAGAAGAATCTTTTTAGTGTTAACAAAAGAATCCTTTCAATATTAGTAATCATGACTACCTTGCCATAAAAGATGATCACATTAAAACAAAGGATCAAATGTAAGAGTACTATGAAAGTTTATAAAGTCATATAGAACAAAACACAAAGTCAAAAGAAGAAAAGTCCTAATCACTATCAGAAGAGTTGTCTCTATAAAGCTGGCTCACAATAGTAGAGGAGCCCCTCATAGAACCCGAACCTACTACCCCATTAAACCTAACCACCTCATTAGGGTCTAATCCAAAATCCCTTAACCTTCTTTTATAAGCCTCTATTTCTACCTTTTGATCATTATAGAGCTGCCTTTTCTAGCAAGCCAACTCTTGAGCTAGGCAATAGTCTACCTCTAACCCTAAATAATGCCATGTAAAAGCATAGGTTAAAGAAATATTAAATTGCATTTATTTTTTAAAAAAAAAACCCACATAGCATGTATATAGAATTAGGAATCACATATATTTACTATAAGAAAATGAGCTTTTAGCAAAAAAAATTTAGCAAAGGGCTATAATCTAGTCATTATAATTATACTAATAGCAAAAGGAATTGTAGTCAATCTTTAATTCTCAATTTTCACCATATTTTAATGTGGGATATAATCCAATCATTAAAAATGTATAAATCTTATTATTGATATTAAGAAATTGGTGAAATAAGGTATAGTGGACTAATGATTTTATTTCTTTTTCTTTAGGCTTTTCCTCATCTCTTTATAGAAAAAATCCCCAATTTTGTTTTTATAATTTGCTTTTTCAAATCCTAACAGACCTAAAACTAAGTTTTGACTTGGGTTTAATTTTGAATTTTTACACTCTAAATAAATCTCCTTCAAATCTTCACATCAGCTCTCTCCCTTGAAATTCACTTTACCTTTTCTGTAGGTCATTTTTGGCTCTAGCATTAGTTGTTGCTCAAAGTGTTCATTAATGAGAGATAACTATCCACTTGATTTCAAGCCTTAATAGCAATCAACATTAATGGTTGTCCAAAACCTTCCATATTGAACTAAAAAGGTAGTTCACATTATAGGTTGAACATTGAGTTCTAACCACTAATGCTTTGCTTTGGTTATACCATAGAGATCCTTTTATTTTTATTTTATAAAGAGTTTGGTTTAGAATTTTTCCATGTCATAGTATAATGACGTCTAAGCTATTCTTTTGATTTATCACATAACAGGAGCTTCACAAGCATATATATGGTAGAGATAGATGTCATTTGTTCTTAATCCATAGAGAAAAGCGTTAGCTGGATTAGCTCAAAGGCATTGACTAAACCATATCGAAGGTAACTGTCATTTGTCATTTGTTAAAATCACCTTCCTAGGCCATTCATACAAGTTAATTTGTATTCAATTCCTTACATGTACTAATTATAGGAATTTGATAGAAAAAAAAAGGTTACGTAGAGCATTTTTCTTATTATATTTCATTTCCTTTTTTAAGGCACTGGGTATTCATAGGTTAGATTGCTTATATCTACCAAATTAAGAGATCTAAGTTCTTTTTTAAGTTATTTTTGAGTTCTTATGATTTCATCATGGTGGAACAAATAGTTAAGACTTGTTTTAGCTATTAATATAGTTCTTAGCACTTAGTTATAGATTACAAAGTCGTGATAGCTATAGGTTTTGTTAAGAAACCTAGAATTCTTATAACTCAACATAAATTATCTACATTTTAAAAGAATTTAGTATAGATTTGCTTGATTTTTAAGCCTTGATGACAGAGAAACTAACCATGATTTCTCTTTTATGGTTATTTTAACTAGTTGAATATGCTTAATAATGCATGAGTGTTTGAGTCCCTTCTTTACAAGGTCGAATAAACTGAAACATCTAAAGGCTTGACCTAAATCTCTCTCGTCAAATCCCGAAAGACAAAAAAGAGGTTCAAGGAATCCAAAGACATTCATATTTAATCGCCTAGAAAGTGTGAGTTAGACACCGTAAGATAAGATTTTCCACCCAAACGAAGTCAGGAAATACCTTGTAGGGCCAAACTAGAGAATGGTTCGAAACCTTACTCTTATTTATACCTTAAGCTAATACAAAATTTTAGATTAAATTTATAACTTTATCATTTTCCTTAAGAAAATTTTTGAAATGAAATAAACACTCAATCACATAGAGAATTAATAAAAAAAAAGCATATTAACAAACATAAAAAGGGTACATGGAATAAAAGAATAACATACATCAAACCGAGTTATTGATTATTTTTAGAACTTTGGTTCTCGTATGCCAATTTATAAAAATAAACCCATTTTATTAGAAACACCAATTAATTAAATAGAAATCAATTTGGTCATTTTTATAGTGTTTAAAAAATTATTTTCCACCAATTACAATATTCATATAATATATAGGGAAATAAACTAAATAAAAATAAAATTACGTGAAAATTACCTAAAATACTATCTAACAAAAAATAAAGCTTACAAGGAAATTACTTAAAATATAATATAACTTAAAAAAATTGAAATATAATAATCAACAATAAAGAAACAAACTCTTTGAAATTGTAAAAAAGGATAAAGGACTCAAACCTGGTTATATGTGACCTTCTATCAACACATCAACATTTGATCAAGGAAATAAGAGAAAAATAAAATTAAATGAATGGATAAAATAATTGAAATGATGTCAAAAATGAAAGAAATAACAACAAAAGAATGGGAAGAATCATCGAGTATAATTGCCTTCATAACAGCCCTTTTTAATAGAATTTTGAGAAGAACTTAAAAATAATTTTGTAATGAGCAAATTCAAAAAGAGTATTTTTTATTCTAGCAAATTTTTTAAGGTTAGGAATCACCTCTTTTTCCATGTTGTCACTGTTAACTTTTATAGCTGACAGTTTCAACAAAACAGCCATTTTACTTGGGGAAACAACCATTTTGTAGGTCAAAACGGTTGTTTTCCATACAAAGAAAACAACCATTTTGCTAGCCAAAATGATATAGATTTTTTTAAAAGCATTGAAAACTTCTCTTTTATTATTCAAACCCTTTTTAAAATTATTTTAAAACCAAGACTTCATACCAAGGGGGGCTTAGCCCCTTGCACCCCAATTTGGGGTCAATGTTAGGCATTGTGCTTAGTACTATTGGCCCAAGCCCTCAGCCCACTATAAACCCCATTTTTCACAATTTAGGTTTCACCATAATCTTATTAAGCCAAGTAAAAGTCTATATCTAATAGTTAACCATTATTTTAAAATTTTTATGAAAAGAACTTCAAATTGACCATCAAGATTCCTATTTATTAGAACCTTTATTTTCTCTTTATTATTAGGCAATCCAAACTCGAGAGCTCTAGAACCCAGTTTCTATAATAAGTATCCTTCATATATTCATTTTAAGTAGTAATATCAATTCTACAATCTAATCTATTTTTTCTACAATTTTCCATTTTAAATGAATATTTTGTTTTTATGATTTCTAGATCTTTCATGTTTCTTTTTTTTCCATTTTAAATGCAAAAGATTTGTCGTTTCTCCCATGTCTGATTGGTTTTAACCTTATAAAGCCTATAATAGCATATTATGCAAAATTATGGCATATAATTTTGATACTACATATACTTAGATTTGTTAATATGTATGATTATTTCCTAGTAAAAACTAAATGTTGTTTATCCCTTATTTATAGCTTTCATTTAGTTTATTTTACATTTTGATAACAATTAAAATTCTCTCTCATGCTAGAATCTTACACCTACTTTATTTTATAAAATAGTAGCATTCCTAAAAAAATTCCTTCTTCTAATTGAAAAAATTATTAGAGCAAATGATGGCATAAGGATTTTATTATGTTGCTCTATATATTACAAAGTATAGAAACTCTAGTTCTTTAGAATCTTTGGCAGCAATCAAAAGTTAAGAAAATAGTAAGATAAATGAAATTTCTCAATGTGTCATATAGGGCTATATATGCTTTCATTCACTTTCTATACTCACTTATGATTTGAAATTCTTTTTCCTTTTATTTTGTATTATTGAGGTATGTTAATGGTACTATGCTACTAACACTTTTAGGTTAGTGAAATTTTTTGTTTTTACTTTTTTTAGTTGATTACTAGTTGTAGTGCGAAAATGACGAGGAAATTATGGCTATGATTGCCCATGAACCTCAACATTATAAATTGAATCATATTATGTGCTCATTCATTGCTGTACAGGTATGTTGCAAATGTTTCATTACAAACTGACTTTTTCTTTTCTATTTATTGTCATGCCTATTGTTCCTCATATGTTTGGTATCAATTTTGATAGTTTTTTTTGTACCTAAAACCACTAATTATGCAAAAAGTAAGTTATTGAATAAATAAGAATTATTGTTTTATACCAATTTTATCTATGAATTGTAATTGATTTTCTATTTTCATTAGTAAAGATTGTTGATTATTTTTCTTTTCTTTATCTCATTATTTAGGTGAAAATGATAATGATTATGTGCATGTATCTGGATTGTAAATGGTGATTCTATGTCATATCCGAATTAATGTAATTTTATAAAATCCTTTGTATCCTTGCACTATTCTTGATTAATTTATGTATTTATTATTTTACACTTGGTTACTTTATGAGCTATGTAATTGGAGGTACCTCAACCATGTTGCTCAGGTTGGACTGGAATAGGCCCCCAAAGGCATGTTTCAAATTCGACATAAGGATGGAAGCTCAATTGTCCCTGACAAGGTGGTTTACCTAGTGGTAAGTGTGAGGTACCACTCAGGTAGTTAGTCTAGGAAGTAAATCAGAGAGATTTCAAATTTGAGAATTCCTTGTTATTCATGCCTATCACAAAATACTAGTTTTCATCTCAACGATTCTAATTTTTATCAAATCCCTAAAGCACGTGATTATTATGATTAAAGACATAAACATGTTTACATGTAAAGAGCGATTAAAATTGAAATTAAATAAATAAAATATTATAAACTAAATAATAAATATACCACATACATGAAATTAGGTCAATTTATTAGTCCGGAATAATTTTATTAGATAGATATAACATTTGTTCAAAAGACAATTTGTTAAAAATTGTTCATTTTATTTATTAACATCATTTTCTAAGGAATTATGAAACTTTAGTTCCAAAGCCATTTTAATAGTTAAAATATTTTACTCTTATTCAAATAAAACCCTTTTTGGTTATTGGAACATTGGTTCCAAAAAATAATTTTATTCAAGTTATTTTTATTTATTTAAAATCTCCATTTTTGCATAAAACTTTATTCTTTTAATTTAAATAATTTTTGGGTGAGAGGACTTTGGTCCTTAAAATATGTTGCTTAAAACATTTATTAATTAAAACACCATATTTTTATTAAATTTAAATGATTTTAGGTATCTAGGGACTTTGGTCCTAAAACATTTTATTTTATGTAATTAGGCCTTTATTTTCTATAAAACCTTTTATAGTGACTTTAATTTCTTAATTGAAGTAAAAAAAAATCATTTTAATCTACCTATTACAACATGCATGGAATTATATAGGAAAATATTTAAAATAATTACAACTGAAAAATCCTACCACAAAAGATCTAAAAAATTGATAAAAATAATTAATTACAAACCACATACTGAAGCATAAAAAAATACATTTACTAGGATAGAGCCAAGTCCATGTGGACTACAAAAACACTAAGCCAAGTCCTTGCAAACCTTAGAAGAACATAAAACAAGTCTGCTCGTACATCTTCCTCCACAAAACCTAAAATGTGCTCAAACTTAAAAATAGAAAGGTTAAAATATGACACGGGATCCATGAGGACCCTATTACACATAACTAAAAAAAAGCACATGTATTGGAACATGAAAAAAAAAGTCCCCACTGACCCAATCTTCGTTAATGAAGGTCTGCATGGACTACACCATCATCATAGTAATGTAGCAAAACAAATATAACCATATTAGGAGTCACCCAAAAATACAGGTATACACAAACCACATAAATAAAATGCAAAGATCTGTATAGACATAAATCTCCATTTGTAAAGGTCCTATGAATAAAGGCACAAGCACAAAACACTAGAAAGAAAACAATTGTAGCTTTCCTACAAACAACAAAAAAGAACACCAATATGAAAGATAAGTACACAAAACAAAAGCATTAAAATACATGAATAAATGAATAAATCAAAGAATGAATAAATAAAATAAGTATAAAAATGTTATCCTCTCTCTAATGGAGTAAGCCCATCAAATTTGGCATTTTAAAACTCTATTCTCATGGAGAATCCTAGATTTAAGAACAAGAAGGTTAAAATAAAAGAAAAGCATGTAGCACTGATGTTTGATGTAGGCCCACATAAACCAAAAGAAATGTGATATTTGGAGATATAGGTCTGCATAGACCTAATTCCTTATAAGAGGAGGTCCACACAGACTTCACATTAGACAAAATGCTAAGAACAATTTATTAAAATGAAATAAATAGATCAAAAAGGTAAAGCCCTCCCCTCTCTAATGGAGTAGACCCTTTCAAAATAGGTCTTTTATCACTCCATTTTCATAGAGGATCATAAATCTCAAGGAAATGAAGAAAAGAAAACAAAAAAAAATTAGGTCTTTACCTCAAATATGAAAAGGATCTTTAAGTGATGTAAAGTTGGTCTTCTCAAACCAAAGTAAAATACTTTTTTTCCAAGCTTCGACAATAGAGGTTTTAGGGGTTTTTATGGTGTAAGGGAAAGAGAGGTGGAAGATAATAATGTGTAGAGAAAACAAAGACACTGTAAAATAAGAAAGAAAGGATCAAAAATAGCATTGCAGGAAGATTTGCTATGAAATAAGAAAAGAAAAGAAAAAGAAAGAATGCCTAGCATGCTTATTGTAACAGAAGTGAAACGTGTGCTCATTTAAGGAACCTCTACTGTACCCCTACACAAAGCTCCCTTATGTTCATAAAAGCTAAAATAGAAATCTAGTCTCACAAACCAATCACTTAAGACTCTAAATGATAAAAAAGGATTAACCAGTGGCCGTAAAGATGAACTTTCCTCATGAACCAAGGGGTAGCAAGCTACAATTATCAAATATGGGTTATATAGGGAGTAAAAACACCTTAAAACAAGTAAATGTATTGAGAATACTTACCGAAGTTAATAAAAGCGATGCCATGTGAACCTTCTTCAGTAATAAATGCTTCTAATTAAAGAATAGTTGGCTCGACAATCCATAAGTGTCTCAACATAGATGCTAGCTCTACCCTACTCTACTAGATATGGTGAGAGCACAAAAGCACTCAAACAAGACTCGATAGGATCCTTAGGAACCAGTCTAAAATGAGGACCAATGGCACTCGAGGACTCTCTCTCTAAAATACTAACACCTAAAAGAGGGACCCTTTAACATATATCTCTACTCAGTATAAGGTAAAGAGGATCACATCCTTAAGCTCCACTCATCAATTTATAGCCTTCACTAGTACCTATGGAACTAAAATCTCAAGAATGATTAATAATAATGGGATAAAAGAATAATAAGAGACAAATAGTGTAAGGAAGAGAAAAAAATATACCATATCAGCCTTCAAGTCATTGAGGTATGTCTTGTAAGAGTGTACCTTATGCTCTTTCTTAGTAATAGAGGAGTTTCACCACAATAGCTGTGGGAACCTAATGTTAGGGATAAAAGCAGCAGTAAAATAGGGAACTATGCCTCTTTGATAAGCCTATACTTATAACAACAAATAAAAAAAAGAACCCAGTTAGCATAATCAAGGAAGAATAAATGAAGTGAAATAGAAGGATTTTACCATTAGGACCATAACAAAGCCCTACTGCACCTTCACCACTCCTTTACAGCTTTTGTCCAAGCCAAGATATAGCATCTCTAAGGTCAGGGATCCCCAATCCCAAGTTGAGATCACATCAAGATCTCTCTATGCTAGTAGAAATGGGCTCTCAATCGTACTTTCCATATTTGCAAAGAGAGTACAACCCAATAGAATAAGAAGAAAGCCTAAAGTAATTCGGCCAACTTGAACCTCAGAAAGCGAATTAATTGGGGCTGCTCTAGTCCAATGATCCACTTTCAAAGAATAGTAGATCTCATTATTTCCCTTTACCTTAGAACATAACCTAAGGAAGAAGTGATATAATCCCACTAACTAGTAGGATAAAAAGGCAGACATCAAACAAAATCCTTTACCCACTACATGGAATACCTATGATAGTAGTAAAATCAATGGGACTAATGATATCCTCGCGAAATGGGAGATGAAACATATGCATAGTATTAAATCATCTATCCACCAAAGCCAAATAAATGCATAAGTTACCCTTCCTTGGGGATTAAGAAAGATCATCATATAACTCAGTGAATATGGTTTCCAAAAACCTATCCCTCACTGAGTTTGAGAGGATCCTATAAAAGGCTACAACAAAGGAAAAATTAAGAAAATTTGAATAAATAGCCATGTAATAGGACAAAATAATCATGAAGTAGTTTCTAACATCTATGCAGTGAATCTACCTATAACATGATGGTTCCATAGCAGAAACCATCACGTAGTAGTTCTTACCATTGTATGGATATTTCGAATAATTCCACATGATGAACAACACTGATTGTTCATATTCTTTGTACAAATTCAAATTTTTGTCTAAATTGGTACAAATACAAGTTATATGTTCATGTTTCAATGATTCTAACTTATGTCCTAATAGTTTTCTTAACCAAAAGCAAAAAAAAAAAAGAGAGAAGGAAAAGGAAGAATTTAAATTTGCGGTCTGTAAGGAAGACAAAGAGGCATACGAGGGTAAATCCCACAAAATGTCGACCCCATCCTTTAATATGTGAACTCTTCAACAAGGTTTAGCATGTGCAAGCGAATCCCAATAACCAGAGTAAGTGGGTTTGGCATTTAAGCTATTATAATAAAAGAAGAAGAAAGGAAAAAAGAAGAATATGAGTAAATGAGGGAAAATGAAAATAGGATAGAAATGTTAAAATTCAACCTATATATACCCTAGAGCTTAAATCATCAAAATTGACACATGAGTCAAGAATAATGCCAATTGCAATACTATACACTCAGTTTTCTAAAATTCAACTTCAAGTGAGGAAATATTAACATAATACAAATGCCTTTCAAGTGCAAAATGCAGTATAGACAAGTTTTAAACATAAGATGCCTAATCTAAATCAATTTTAGACATTAGAATGCTCAATCCAACATAGGTGCTCAACCTAGAAATCATTATATATGCTCAACCGTTGGCTTGTTAAGAATGCTCAATCCAACATAAAGTGCTCCACTCAAAATCCAATATAAAAGTGACCAACCTGATGACCAGTATGAAAGATGTTCAATCCAAAGTCTAGCATAAGGGTGCTCAAATCGAAACTCAATAAGGATGCCTAAATTCAGCATAAGAGTGCTCAACCTGATAGATTACGGTAAGGGTGCTTAACCCGAAACACAATATGAAGAGGCACAATCCAAGCTTAAAAGGTTAGTTTTTATCACACTATTGGTGAGTAAGTATTTTCTCAATTTTATTCTCATTATTTTTCATAAAAACCTTTAATAAAGTTTGCATTATATAAAAATGTTTTCACAAATTTCATTAAAGAAGGGGCAAACAATAAGCACTGGCTTCTTAGCACTTAATTTTAAGATGCCTAATGATGATAACTAAAGAAACAACTCAAGTCAATCAACCTTCTGTGATAAATAACACTGGAAAAGTGGGAATTCTCTTTAAAGGTAAAACGGTCATTTTACCACTAGAGTGAGAAGAAATGGAAAGTGAGTTTAGAATAGTTGAAGACATATATATAATATAGAAATGGTTTTTAGAGGGTTAACACAAAAGAGAAAATTACTGAGTAAGCCGACCTTTAACTTAACATAACACAAATATTACCTGAACCAAGGAAACCACCATGTAACAATTGTGTTTTCCATGCAATGGTTCTTTGAAGAACCCGATTAGAAAAGTCCAAATTCTATTCTAACCAAAATAGTAGAGCTCCAGAATCATACTTTCCTA
>CANXYI010222807.1:0-10940 GCA_948208565.1 Hura crepitans | reverse complement strand
TGCCGTAATGCATGATAGTTATGTCAATTATGAAGATATGAACAAGTTAGCAATAATACACATAATTAGTACATATTACAATAAAAAGTAGTGAATGAAAGGGTATGAGGCTAAGGTGGCCGAATGGTCTATTATGCCATGTAAGTTTTTAAAGTATGTGCATAATTTTAAGTGTATGGCATATATACTTATGGTCGTGTAACATAGTGTTAATTTCTAAGGCAAATTGTGCATGAATGGTATGCATGGCCGAATTATACCCTTAAAATGTGTGTGCATATAAAATCATGTAATGCAAAAAAAGGTGTATATGTATGTTATATCTATTATTTTTAATGATGAACATGATTAAAATCACAAATTGATATGGTTTTGGGACATAAGATGTTTTAAACATATAATGAGATTATATGAGGCATTACATTTCTATGTATGCCATAAAGCATATTTTTTATGAATACTGGAGCATAATGTATCTTGGATGAACATATATTAAAGAGTGAATGTGAAATTATAGTTATATAGTGATAAGTAACAACTGGGATGGTAATAATGAATTTTTAAGCACATATGGATTGTATGTGACTAAATGCATATTATGGTATGCATGATCACTAAAAATAAGATTTTCAATGTAATTTCCTATTTTTAGTCATTTGTTGGCCAAAATAATGAAGTTAAAAGCTATACAAGCTTAACTAAGATGGTGAAACTAAAATATAGTGCTATAGCCTATGGGATGTAACAACCTAGAAATGGATAAGTTAATCGATCAGCTAGGGAATATAACAGTTGCTAGGGTACTTCAGTGCTAAGAATGTGTTGTCCAAGGGTTCACTATATGTCTTACCCATAGACTTATGTTATGATCTTTGAATATATTTAGGTGTAACCACCATAAGGTTTCATAAGGGCCACTGCACACTTACTTATAGGTGCAACCATGTAAGCTTGGAGGGTTACTACACACTTTTTTTTTATGCTAATGCAGTTGCCATCAGGTCTAAAATATGGGCCACTGCATAATATTTATCCTGTTATCCATAGGTTTAGTGTTTTCTAATATAGGCATAAAATGAACAAGCTAACTGAAGGTTAAACTTATAGAATGTGTATATGAATGAAATAAGCATTTAAATGCAAAGTGTGAATTATGTTGAGCTACTTGTGATATATGATCTATGTGTATACATGATATATGTCTTGTTTGGAGATATAGGCATGATAAATGTTTTATTTTCACACACACATATATATATCATGATTATTATGCATATCATCAAATATATTAGCTATTTTAGCTCATAATTATCAATTTTATATATATTGCATGTTGATAATGGTTAAATGCACAAGCTATTTCGATTACACCACTAAGCAATTGCTTACTACATCATTTGTTTATGATACGTAGGTAAAAAGACAATTTTAGATTGAGCCTCAGGATATCAAGCTTATCTAGAAAAGATATTTCTTTTGTTAATGAGATATATATGTGATGTATAGGTTCACACTCAATGCTATAAATGTATGGGAAATGGGCCTAAGCTATTATTGAGTTTATTCTTTTGGATTTCAAATGTAAACTTTAAAAAATATTAAAAGTTGTTTTATACCATATGATATCTCCTCTTGAGATTAAGATATCTTAATTGTGTGGTTATGTGTTGTTGGAGAGATCATAGGATCACATAAAATTATGTATATGTATGAATACTATAGAAGTGTGTTTTAAATTTGTATATTCCTATTCAAAAATTTGTGATAGTTCTCGGTACAGTCATTATGTTGCTAAAATATTGACACGAGGATTCTCTAATTTAAAATATGTAACTCTATTTGAATTTTTTTTTGAAAACTCATATTTTCACAATGTGTAACCTTTTTTAATAAGAATGTTTCGAATTAAGTATAAATATAGTAGAGTTCAAATATCTTGATTTGGGTGCACTCCTTAGTTGGTTTAGTGATCAGACCAAGTAAAGGGTGTCACATTTAGTGGTATCAGAGTTTCAGTTTAGGCACTCCTAGTTAGCATGTTAGTGTTTTAGAGTCTAGAGTATACATCACATAACTTTTGATTTTGAGGCTCATTAAATTGTTCTCTTACCTACATATATGATGATTGCTTTGGCATATCGTAATGAGGTGGAAGTGGAGAGTCATACTTCAACTACCCTAGCACCTGAGGCCACCAAAATTCCATCTGCTTCGAGTAGTGCTATGGGATATGCACCATCAATAGGATAAGCTCTACCAGTATTCTTACAGAAGATACTCCATCTTTTGAGATAGGCTATAGCTACTACTCCACCACCAGCATATCAACCAGAGGTTCTTTTAGCTCTCTGAAAGACTTATCTATAGAGGGTTAAGAAAATGAGAACTAAAGATTTTAAGGCAGAAGGTAAGATAAAGCTTGGGAAGGCAGAGTACTAGTTGGATCACACAGAGAAAATCATGAAACAAATGCAGTGCACACTAAAGGAAAAAGTGATTTTGCTACATCACTCTTACAAGTGGAGGCATCTAAATGGTGGGATAATTTTATTGAGTGTAAGATTGAGGACTAATTGTCATAGAAGTTCTTGTTCAAGTTTCACTAGAAAGATATCACTGAGGATTACCTTGATGATAGGAGTCAATAGTTTATGGATCTTAAGTAAGATCAAAGGTCTATAAGAGAATATGAGAATGAGTGTACTATGCTTAGTATATATGCTAAGGAGACCATTACTATAGAGGCAAACAAGTGTAAGAGATTTAAGAAGGGCCTACATATTGATATCAAGTCTCAAGTGGTACCGATAGAGATCGATAATTTTTTTCAGTTGGTTTAGTGTGACATTCTATCAAGGGGGTATAGAAAGAATCCTAATAGAAGAAGAGATCTACTAGTTAGAGAGCATCCAATGTAGCTCCACAGTTAAGAAAGAAACATAAGGATTTTAAGTCTAGTACTACCTAGTAGTCTTTGAAGTATAGACAAACATAAAAAGCAGCATAGAGTAATAAGGGCAAGGCTAGATAGTAGCAGTCTTAGGCTACTAGTACACTAGGATTGATAGTTTAGAATGTTTAAGTTCTTTAGTGTCAGACTTGTTTTAAGAGGCACAAGGGAGAGTGTTAGAGGAACAAGATGAGTGTTTGTTATGATGTGGATTACTAGGTCATATTTGTAAGGATTATCCTAAGGGAGCCAGTATTGTATAAAGAATAGCACATACACTTATCAGAGATTAGAAAAGAGGCTAAAAAGAGAGAACTTAGAGAGCTTAAAGGGATAGATCAGAGTCTAGAGCTAGTACCAAGTTCCTGCCCACCAGTACACCATTAGAGCATGGGAGAATGCTAATGAGCCAGATGTTATAGCTAGTACTTTTCTCCTCTTTGACTCATTTATTTTAGCTTTAATTGATCTAGGGTCTACACATTTATATGTTTCCATATCATGGGCTTGAGACCAAGAGTTAGTTTCAGAGCCTCTTAAGCTAGAGATTTTTGTTAGTAATCCCATAAGTCAGCATGTTATAGTTATTAGCTGATCTAATAAAGTTACCTTTTGATGAGTTTGACTTGACACTAAGCATGGATTGGTTATCCAAGTATCAAATGATTATGGATTGCAAATAAAAGGGGTTATCTCTTAAAGTTTTAGATGGAGCTAAGATTACAATAGTTAGTGAGATGATAAATTTTCTATCTAATGTGATATCACCTACTGCAGCTAAACAGATGATGAGAAAAGGATGTTAGGCTTATCTTGCCCATGTATATGATATCAAGGTAAGAGAGCCATATGTATGTGGGATACCAATAGTGGCTGAGTTTGTTGATGTTTTTTTAGATGAGTTACCGGGTTTGCCATCTAAGAGGGAACTCTAGTTCAGTATTAAGGTTTTGTTTGGTATTGCTCTAGTATTGATACCTTCATATCAGATGGCACTAGAAGAGTTGAAAGAATTAAAACTTCAGTTACAAGAACTACTTGATAAGGTTTTCATTAGGCCTAATGTATCGCCTTGGGGAGCACCTATTCTGTTTGTTAAAAAGAAGGATAGTTCTCTTTAGTTGTGTATGGACTACCAACAGTTGAGTAAAGTGACAATCAAGAATAAGTACTCTCTACCTTGGATCAATGATTGTTTGACTAGCTTAAAAGAGCTGAAGTGTTCTCTAAGATAGATCTAAGATTAGGGTACTATCAACTGAGAGTCAAAGAATTAGATGTGGTGAAAATTGCTTTCAAGATGAGGTATGGTCATTATGAGTTTTTGGTAATGCCATTTGTGCTTACCAATGCTCCTATAGCTTTTATAGACTTAATGAATAGAGTCTTTTGGCCTTATCTTGATCAGTTTGTGATAGTTTTCATCGATGACATTTTGGTCTACTCAAAGAACAAGGAAAAGCATGAACAACATTTGAGAAAAGTGTTGCAGATTTTAATAGATGAGAAGTTGTATGCCAAGCTCAGTAAATGTGAGTTTTTGCTTAATGAAGTGTCATTTCTTAGGTATATAGCTTCTATAGAGGGGGATTCATGTTGAACGCCATAAGATTGAGGCAGTGATAAAGTGGAAGCCCCCTAGGAACACCATGAAAACTAGGAGTTTCCTTAGGTTGGCTAGATACTACTAGTGGTTTGTCAAGGGGTTTTCTTTAATAGCAACTTCTATGACATGGTTATTAAGGAAAGATGTCAAGTTTATTTAGGATGACAAATTTCAAGAGAGTTTTGACAAGCTTAAGGCTATGTTGATGGAAGCTTCAATTTTTGTACAGCTAGTTTCAAGGAAAGACTTCACTATATACAGTGATACGCCTCTCAATGGGTTAAGGTGTGTTCTAATGCAAGATGGCAAGGTTATTACTTATGCTCTGAGATAGTTGAAGCCACATGAGAATAACTACCCTACTCATAACTTAGAGCTTGTAACTATTGTGTTTGCTCTAAAAATTTAGAGGCATTATCTCTATAGAGAGAAGTGTTATTTATACACCGATCATAAGAGCCTTAAATATCTTCCTACATAAAAGGAGTTTAACATGAGATAAAAGAGATAGATGGAATTGATCAAGGATTATGATTGCTCAATCAATTATCATCCTAGAAAAGCTAATGTGGTGGTAGATATGCTTAGTAAGAAATTCATGGCAGCCATGAAAGCTATGAATGTTAGTTTACATCTTATAAGTGATAATGCCTTGTTAGCTAAAATACAAGTCAAGCCCAGTTTGCTACAACAAAGTCTAGGATTGCCAAGGAGATGATCAAAGATTGATGAGTGTTATTAGTGCCATCCAATTGAGTATGAAATCAAAGAGGATAGATGTTTATATTTCCATGATAGAATCTATGTACCAGACAAGAAGGGGATAAAGAAGTAGATTTTGGAAGAAGCTCAATATACACCTTATGCTATGCATCTAGGTAGCATAAAGATGTATTAAGACTTGAAGCTTTCTTATTAGTGGCTAAGCATGATGAGAGATATATCAAAATACATGACTAGGTGCCTTACTTATAAAGAAGTGAAGGTAGAGCATTAAGTTCCATTTGGGTTGCTTCATCCAATAGCAATTCTAAAATGGAAATAGGATAAAGTCATAATGGATTTTGTAGTTAGGTTGCCAATAAGGAGGAGTATATATGATTTAGTATGGGTTGTTGTGTATCATCTAACCAAGACTGCTCATTTTGTACCAGTAAAGATTAATTACTCCTTGAAAAAGCTAGTAGAGCTTTATATTAATGAAATTATTAGGTTACATAGAGTACCGTCTTCAATTATATCAGATCAGGATCCAAAGTTATTAAGGTTTTGGAAGAAACTTCATAATGCCTTGGGTACTCAATTGAGCTTTAGTATGACATTCCATCCATAAATAGATGGACAATTAGAAAGGGTCATTCAAATTCTTAAGGATATGTTAAGGAGCTATGCATTAGAGTTTAAAGGAAGCTAGGACTAGTATTTATCCTTAACTGAGTTCACTTATAATAATAGTCATCAAGTGAGTTTAGGTATGGCTCCTTATGATGCCTTGTATGGAAGAAAATTAGAACACATTTATGTTAGAACAAGCTCAATGAAACTAAGCTCATTGCACCATATTTAATATAAGATGTGGAAGAAAAGGTGAAATCATTAGAGAGAGGTTAAAGGCAACCTCTAATAGATAAAAGTCATATATAGACCTAAAAAGAAAAGAGGTGGAATATAAGGTTAGAGATAAGGTATTCCTCAAGCTTTTTCCTTGAAAAAAGGTTCTGCAATTTGGAAAGAAAGGGAAGTGAAGTCCTAAGTTTATTAGGCCATATGATATAACAAAACGTGTGGGACCAATAGCCTATAAACTAGTTTTACCTATCAAAAATTAGCAGATTCATGATGTCTTCCACATATCCATGCTCAGAAGGTATAGATCGGATCCTACATATTTGTTAGCAATGGAAGAGTTTGAGGTTAATCCTGACCTATATTATGAAAAACAACCTGTGAAGATTTTAGATAAAGAGTTAAAAGTAATGCAGAATAAAATTGTACCCTTGGTGAAGGTTCTCTAGAAACACCATGGGATGGAAGAAGCTACCTGGGAAATAGAAGCTCAAATAAAAGAGCAATAACCACAATAATTTGAGCTAGGTAATGATATAATATCAAGGATGACATTTCTTTTAAGTGGAAACAAATGTAATGCTCGAAAAATCCCAATGTTATGAATAGTACTTCCCAAGAAATGAATAGTGTTTTCCTAAGGCCAAAGACACTAAATTTACTAAATGGAAGTACTAATTACAATATAATTTTAAGTAAAATTTGAAGTGAAGATGAGGCCATTTAGGTGGTTAAAAATGACTATAAATTTTTACGGCAACGGCACATGAATAGTGACCTAGTTTTAGCTGAACTGTAAAATATTCAAAAGATGCTTAGAAACTTTCGAGATTTATACAACTCGATACTTATAAATTCTAATTAGCCTATTGGCATTGGAATTGGAATTTTTGGGTATCAAAAAGTATTTTTACAAAAATCAGTTAACATTAAAAATAGTGATTTTAATCGATTTTTCTCATTTGTCAAGCTTTAATTTTTAAAGGATTGTAGGGCATAATAAAAGTGAATTTTTATAAGTAAAATTGATATTTAATTGGGCTTAAAAAAGGAGGAAATTAGAATAAAAGTTATTATTTTTAGGAATATATATATATATATATATATATATATATGGTAAAAATCTTTTAAAATTGGTCAAACCTTTCTCCTCCATCTCTTCCCTCTCTACCATAGAAGCCAATGGCTTCTTCTTGCTCCTCCCACCATTTTTTCTTTTTTTCCTCCTTTCAAACATATTTTAGGTCAACTAAAAATGGATTGAGTGCCTCCACATCCTCTACAATACTTAGGGAGTGAAAATTTTGCGAAAAAACCAACAGATTTCACAGTTTAATAGTACCCATTTTAAGTTCGGGTAAGTTTTTCTAGAACCCAATATTTTTCTCATGTTCTACAAGCACCTAAGAGCACTTTTATGGTCTTAGATTTTTTTAGCTTCGATTGTTTTATTATGAATTTTTCAAGATTTTTGCAATATTATGTTAGGAGCTTCTAATAAAACACGGGACAAAGGAAAATCAAAAGCATAGGTAGGACTCAAGGTTGTGTTATGACATCTTCGATATGCAAAAATCAAAAGAATTTGTGAGAATTTAAGTGTGAGCATTAAATTTACATATTATGCCTAGAATTATGAATATACAATAAATGTTAATTTTGATAAATGAATGGCATTAATGATGTTATATGACATATAAGATGTATGATTATGTATTTGAATACAGGTAAATGTTTAGTTATCCTATGTTATCCATATTGAGTTCATAATGCCATTATGTGCCTTAAATGTTCAGTATGAGGTATATTATGCTTAAGGTAACAATTAAGCATGTAAACGACTAAATTGACATTATTTGACTAATGACAAATATTGGAGCAGTTGGAAGCATGGAAATGTTTATGGAATGTGATATGCTTATGATGAATGTTATTATGCAAGGTGGGTATATTTTGTGGGATGATGTAAATCACGCATGTAGATGATACATTGACATGATTTACAGTATATTGAATGCATTATGAGATTCAGATGGTGTTTGTGGCTATGTTACATGTGTTGGCCGAAATGGGCAATAAGGCCAACATGTATGTGTGTGACGTTTGAGTGCAATGGCTATGCAATATGCTAAGGGCTAACTAGCTATGAGAGGTTAGCAGGAATGGAGATAATGTTAAATTGTAAAGTACAATAAAACATGTAAGCATATTATGCCATAATGTATGATAGTTATGTCAATTATAAAGATAAGAACAAGCTAGTAATAATACACATAATTAGTACATATTATGATGAAAAGTAGTGAATAAGAAGGTATGAGGCCAAGGTGGCTAAATGGTCTATTATGCCATGTAGGTTTATGCTTTTGAAGTATGTAAATAATTTTGAGTTTATGGAATATGTATTATGGCCATGTAACATAGTGTTGATTTCTAAGGTAAATTATGCATGGATGGTATGCATGGCTAAATGATACACTTGAAATGTGTGTGCATCTAGAATTAAGTAATGCAGAAAAGGTGTATAAATATGTTATATCTATTATGTTTGATGATTAACATGGTTAAAATCACAAATTGATATAGTTTTGGGTCATAAGACATTTTAAACATATAAATAGATTATATGAGGCATTACATTTCTATATATGCCAATGGCAATTATATGGTGATAAGTAACAACTAAGATGGTAATAATGAAATTTTAAGTGCATATGGAATGAATGTGATTAAATGCATGTTATTTATGCATGATCAATAAGAATAAGATTTTCAATGTAATTTTCCACTTTTAGTCATTTGTTGGCCAAAACAATGAAGTTAAAAGCTATATAAGCTTAATTAAGATGGTGAAACTAAAATATAGTGCTATATCCCATGGGATGTAGCAACCTAAAAATTGATAGGTTGACCGATCAACTAGGGAATATAAAAGTTGCAAGGGTACTTTAGTGCCTAGATTGTGTTGTCCAAGGGTTCACTATATGTCTTACCCATAAACTTATATTATGATCTTTAGATATATATGGGTGCAGCCGCCGTAAGGTTCCATAGGGGCCATTGCACACTTACTTGTGGGTGTAGCCCTATAAGCCTAGATAGGTACTACACACTTTTTTCTATACTAGTGTAACAGTTGTTAAGTCCAAAATGTGGGCCACTACATAGTATTGATCCCGTTATCCATAGGTTTAGTGTTTTCCAATATAGGCTTAAAATGAACAAGGCAATTGAATGTTAAACTTATAAAATATGCTATATGAATGAAATCAACATTTAAATGCAAAGTGTGAATTATGTTAAGCTACTTGTGATATATTTTTATGTCAGGCTATATACATGATATATGTCTTTGTGGAAACATAGGCATGATCAATGTTTTATTTTCACATATATGCATATCATGATTATTTTGCATATCATTAAAGATAATAGCTATTCTAACTCATAATTATTAATTGTATATATATTGCTTGTTGATAATGGTTATAAGCACAAGTTATGTCAATTACACCATAAAGCAATCACTTAGCACCTCATTTATTTGCGATGCATAGGTAAGAAGACATTTTGAGATCGAGCTTTAAGACATCAAGCTTATCTAGAGGAGATATTTCTTTTGGTAATGAGATGTATATTTGATATAGTTATGTGATGTATAGGTTTGCACTTGATGTTGTAAATGTATGGGAAATAGGCCTAAGATATAATTGAGTTTATTCTTTTGTATTTCAAAGTTTGTAAACTTTAAAAACTATTAAAAGTATTTTTTATACTGTATGATATATCTTCTTGAGGTTAAGATATCCTAATTGTGTGATTAGGTGCTATTTGAGTGATCAAAAGATCACATGAAGTTATGGATATGGATGAATGCTATAGAAGTGTGATTTAAATTAATAGTTACTATTTAAAATTTGGGATAATGCCTAATATAGCTATTATACTGCATAAATTTTGGCATGAGTATTTTTAAATTTAGAATTTGTAAGTCGATTTGAAATTTTTTTTCTAAACTCATATTTTCACAATGTGTAACCTTTTTAGTAAAATTGTTTTGAATCAAGTATAAGTATAGTAAAGTTTAGATATCTCGATTGCACTCTTTAGTTAGGTTTGGTGACTAGTTGGCAACCGAATTGGGCAAAGGGTGTCACAGGTACATTCAATCTTTTTAATCTTTTTGCTTTAGCTTTAATATATCTAGGTTCTACACATTCATATATATGCATAGCATAGGCACAAGATCGAGGTTTAGAGTCAGAGTTATTAGATATAGAGATTATAGTTAGCAATGTTATAGGCCTGAATGTCGTAATTAACAAATTATATAAGGAAAGTCCTTTAGTGGTTTAAAGACATAAGTTTGCTACTAATCTTATCGAACTGCCATTCAATGAGTTTGATTTGATCTTAGGTATGGATTGGTTATTAAAGCATCATGTAATTGTAAAATGTAAAAAGAAAAGGATTTATCTCCAGACATTAGATAGGTCAAAAATAACCATTATGAGTGAAAAAACTGACTTCTTGTCTAATGTTACATCAATTGTGACAACTAGAAGGATAATGAAGAAAGGTTATATGGACTACTTGGCACATGTGTTTGACACCAGAAGAGATAAACTAGATGTGAATTAGATACCAGTGGTGTTAAAGTTTATAGATGTGCTCTTAGAAAAATTTATAGGTTTATTACCAACATGAGAACTTGAGTTTGGAATTGTAGTCTTACTTGATATTACACTAGTATCTGTAGCTCCTTATAAGATAGCTCTTATGAAGTTAAAAGAGCTAAAGATCTAATAAAAAGAATTG
>CANXYI010222798.1:0-17811 GCA_948208565.1 Hura crepitans | reverse complement strand
GCATTATTTAAATTACCAACATATTTTCCTACATGAGAACATGCATCTTCTATGCACATTAACCATATATGTAGCAAGTAAAAAAATCATGAAGCCACCGAATGGTGTGAAGGATAAAGCCACCGAATGGTGTGAAGAATGAAGCTGCTGAATGGTGCGAATGACTAAGCCACTGAATGGTGCGAATAACCAAGATGCTGAATGGTGCAAAGGACAAAACCACCGAATGGTGTGAAGGATAAAGCCATTGAATGGTGCGAATGACAAAGCCATTGAATGGTGTGAAGGATAAAGCCGTCGAATGGTTTGAAGGACAAAGCCACCAAATGGTGCAAATAACTAAGCTATTGAATGGTGCGAAGGACCAAGCCATCGAATAGTGCAAGGATGCAAAGGACAAAGCCACTGAATGGTGCAAAGGACAAAGTTGTCAAATGGTGTGAATGAAAGTTTGATAGTAAAGGTATGGGAAAATAACCTGTATCATATAGACATGATAACTGTAAGCCAGATCATAAAAAGGCAAAAATAGAAAGACTTAGGGTATGTGCTTTAATGTGTACTATTGCTTTAGCATTTCACAGCACACACTAAAGTGAGGGTAACTGTAGACACCTTGATTTTAGGTGTAGGACTTTCTTAGGCATTCAAACTTTGACCTGACCTAAAAAGCTCATAGTATGGACCCATTCACCTTTCTAGGCCTATGATGACAACCAGAGATAGGCTCAAGTAACAAGGCAAGTAATCTGAAACCTAAGTCCACATGGACCAACATGGCATAAGTCTGTAGTGACTTAATGTTATGAGGTCCACACGGACTAACCCAACCTAATCAAAGCCCATGAACTAGCAGGAAAACCATGCCTAAATTCATGTGGACTAAGCCGTACAAGTCCATACGGACCTACTGACGTAAAACTTCTAGAAGTGCCAAATTCCTATTTAGGCACTAAATCCTATTCCTAGAAGGATTTTACCACCCTTGGACCAAAAAAACCCTTAAACCTAAGCTTATAAATACCCATTTTGGGGTATGATCAATAGGGAGTCTAAATAGACCAATGAGGATAACCTAAGGAGAAGGCTAAGAATCAAAATTACAACAACTAATAAATCCTTGAGGAATCACTCTACTAGTCCAATTAACCTATACTAAAAAATCTATTCTTCTAAACCATTACTCTTTGCATTGTTGCTTGAAGTCCACTTACAAAGGTAAGCTTTGAGGCCTATTCTTATTGTTTCATAGACCTATGATCTCTAAGGATTGATTATAAGTGAGGTGATTTTATGTAATCCCCACTTTGATCATAAGAGTAGGTCATCATTTTAACTCTTTTGTATTATAAAATTGTCTATTTTTATATTATAAATATTTTGTAATTTTTGTCCTAATCGCATGGACTTATATGTGAGCATGTCTAAGTCTGCATACACTAACACTTTTGATATTTGCATAATTTATAGTCTATACGGACTTATATGTGAATGTGTCTAAGTTTGCATAGATTAACTCTATCATTATATGTATGATTTGTAGTTCACACAGACTTAGGGTCAATAATAGTGTTATATCTATCTTATGTGTTATTTTTTAATGTATTTTGTTTATCACACTGACATGCCTAAAAATAATATTACAATATATAATGATTTTATTCTCTAATATGTTTATTGTTGACATAATGAAACTATTATTTAGCTCGCACAGACTCCCTCTCATGAGGATTATAGTTTGCATGGACATACTTGTTTATTCCTATGTATGTTATTGTGTAGTCCACATGGACTTACTTTCAAGAGGAACTTAGTCCGCACAGACGTATATATTTTATTTTTGTGTATTCCTTATCTGGTACCATTAACCTTTTTCTTTGAGTTGTATGCAAGTGACCCTTCTCACTAGAGTAGAGGTCCAAACAGACTTAATATCATTTATGTAGTAGTCCACATGGTTTAATGTCAGAGCCTCATAGAGTCCACATAAACCAATCGACGTATAAACAAGACCATTTTAATGCTTCGGATTATTTCTTTTGATTTTGTACTATTTACACTTCATTACTTATTTTTAGGGTTGTAATAGCTTGTAAATAATTTGTTTTACACGCTAAAACCTAACTTTCACATCAAATGATTTTATACATAATTAAATGGTTTTTTCTTTAACAAAATGGATTTGTATTTTCTTAATCAAAAGTCATAATAATAAAATGTATTTTTAAAGGCCAATCTCCTAGAGATGTGAGTTAGGCAATTACTACCAATTCTTATGGAATTACGGGTAATTATCAAGTCAAATAACAACTATTCAATAACCCATTTTCTGGATGTATAAATATGTTTATTAAATATTTCACTTTACTTTCATTACATAAACAGGTGACATAAATTCTTTAAATATAAATGTATGCTTGACTGAAAAAGGGATTGATAAGTATTACAATATATAAGAAGGCATATTATAACGGCATAAATAAGATTTGAATTTCAAACCTTTTTAGTATAGAAGATCAAAAGTCCTGGTGTAGAGGCTAGGTGGCGGCTGGACTAACCACTCTTATCCCCGGTAAAAATATCATAATCTCTACACAGATCTTAGTAGTTTAAGAAATGATCTTACTTCATTATATGATTTAATTATTCACTAAGGTGCTAAATTACTAAAATACCATTAAGGTATATAAGTCTTAAATTATCATTTTTGACTCATATGAATTATTTAGAGCAAGTATTATTATTTTTAAAATGCATACTTTATAAGAATCATTTCATTTATAACATATGTGAGAAATGACTAAAATGCCCTTTTACTGTATTTTTACCACTTTCTCTAAAAAAAGTCATCCAAATAAGCTTAAACTTAAATTTTCATAATTATTCTACTTATTACTTAATTTAATTCACTAGCGTGACTAGGAAGATGACACTTTAAGACACTAGATCTAGAGTGAGAATAAACTAGTGTAGTGGCCCCCATTCTAGACCTATGCCGCTGTATCGACATGTGTGCCATAATGGAGATCAATTTTAGCCTCTCTAGACACAGGTAAAAATAGCTGTGTAACATAATAGAGATCAGCCTGTGGGTCTCCCTAGCCACAAATTATCGTCATCAATAACTGGGTGACATAATGAAGATCAATCAGTAGACCTCTCCAACCACTAAAAAATACCATTAATAACTAGGTGACATAATAGAGAATGATCTATAGACCTTTTCAGCCACCAACAAAATTCACTGCCTGAGTATCAGATAACTAGTAGTTGCAAAACCCTAAGTTGACTAGTCAACCCATCCAGTGGGTGTCTAACTAATGGGCTAAGTAGCTTAATTTAAGTTTATTTATTAGCTAAAAATATTTTTATAATATTTATATTTCAAAAATAGGTAGTTAAAATTTGTATCATACAATTAAAATTTTTAGCCAGGCTGGTATAGCCACATTTTGGCTCTACCGAGTAAAATTCTAAAATAATTTTTAAATTTGCTAATACCAAAATTCAAGGTGTCATATGTTATGATTTATCATGGCATTAGTACTTAAAAACTCAATACCTTTTATCCAGTGACAATTTTGGTTCAGGTACTAGTCAACTGGATAGTTATAGGTCATTTTGACCACTTTTAAAATCAATTTTTGGGACTATTTTAAGTCCAAATTTAACATAGTTTTCAAGGTCTTTTTTAGCATGTTTCTATGCATAAGGCCAACCATAACTGGGCCAATTTTTAAGCTAACTATTAGGCATAATAGCCAATCATGCAATGGTCTCAAAAGTATAATTACATAGCCTAAAAACACCACATTGGTAAGGTTATTAGGCTAGCCGTTCACATTATTTAGATCCTTAAGCATCACTTATGCTTTATGCTTTATTCTTCTAGTCAAGTGAATAGAGCTCTAGTGGAGAGGACTACTTGGGTTGTGGGGGCATTTCGAAGAGCCATGATTGATAAGACTTGAGTACTTGCTGTGAGTAATTTTCCCTGTCATGGTTAATTTTATGCAATTATGCATGTCATGCATGTTATGTGTGTTATACAGTGATCCTCCACTCCTTTTGCATAATGAGCTATCGAGGTGGGTTGTTACCTATGTGAGGCCCGAAAAAAGGTGAAAGCCTTTAAGGTAGTTGAGAAGCTTGTGATTTCCTTCGATGGTTAAGACACGGAGGAAAAAAATGATGTCGGGGAGTAGTATAGGAGATATCCCCCCCTCTCTTTTGTGTTGGAATATTAGGGAGTAGGATATGAGGCATCCCCCCTCTCTTTTGTTGGAATGGGAATTGTTGTACCTTCCTATTTCAAAACTTTTAAACTTCTATTCATGTACATACAAATTTCAATTTTATTTTAAAGTATATTTTCCCTTGGGGTACATTTACCTATGGATGTTTTATTCACCTTTGCAAGTTATATGAACTTGAGATGTTTTAGTTCATGTGGACTCAAAATAGCTTTAGTCCGAGCAAACTTAGGATGACTTAGTCCACGTGGACTTTGCCTATGCTGGTATACGGACTAGCATTAGATGATGGTATGGACATACTTTTCTTGGTCAGTGCATATTATGATGCTATTTTAAGGTCTGCATAGACCTCCTCGCATGTTTTAGATTCTTATTCCTAGTTGGAAGAGTTTTTGACTTATAAAAACCTTAATCCTTACCTTTTTATGTCATGCTCCCATTATGTCCTCTTTCAATAAGGACTTGTCTAAGATTTTGGAACCAAAGGCATTTTGTACTTTCTCTATTCTTACCCATTTTTCTTCCCTTAGATTTTTAAGGAAGGTTCGTATTAACCCCAATTTTTTTAATGCAACAGTGCGACATTAGGGCCCTACTTCCATGTTTTTGTCATTGATCATCAAGAGATTTCCCTAACTTTAGAAGAATTTACTGCTATTTTAGACTACCAAATTACTCTAGATACCCCTTTAGCCCTGCCTTCTTTTGAGGATCGTTATGCTATGGACATTATCTTTGCTTTAGCCTTTTCTCCTGTTATGGCTTAAAAGATAGTGTCAAGTGTAGGTCTGATTTCTTTGCAAGCAATTTTAAACTGGGCCTATCAATTTCCCACTAGCTCAGTGGAATGGGCAAAGTGCATTTTGCTGTGCATTCTTAAGAGTTGGCTCATCGTTACTTCTATGGATGAGTCCTGTGATTTTAAGACCTTTAATCTTTTGATTGAAATATGTTCTAGTTGCAACCCTTTTGGCATTTTTCTGGTTAAAACCATCCAAGGTTTAGATGCTATAAAGAAAGGAGATATTGACTTTGTAACTGGTTGTCTGCTCCTCTTACAGGTATGTGTAAAGGGCCTATCATAGGTTTTCATCTTATTTTCTTATGACTTTGATTTTTGCCTAGTACACCTATAACAGTTTTTGCACTAGTGGGTCTACCTAATTTTTGCTTAGGTGGCCCTTTACAGATTTTCCAACCTAATGGCTCATTTTTTTTAAACAAGTTTGGTTACAGGAGAAGTTGGGGTTGCTTTTTCCTCCACCTGAAAGACTTTGGGTAAAGTATGCCTCACACCACTATTGTGAGAGAAAGCTCATAATAAAGTGTGATTCACATGACTAGTGGGCCTTATGACTTGATACTACTATCTCGGTGAGATAAAGATGTCCTTGGTGGAAAATCATCCATTTTACTCTCTCCTGTCATGCTAGCTGTGCTCATTTGATAGGGTTGAGGCATGCTACCTTCTATATCCCATTACACATCCTGAGGGAATTTGGTCTAGTGCAGAGGGTACCTTTTAATCCTTTGGGATTTCACAGTGGTCTTTTGACACGTCACTTGCCACACTCGTTCCTTGACTTATGGAAATAGCATACCATCCTGAGGGATGTGCCTAATTATACAACTGATGCTATTAATACTAATGAATATTACAATAAATGGATCTTGAGTGAGGCCAAAGACAATAGAAAATTAGTGTTGAAACGGAAAAATGAAGATAATATTCTTAATTTTAAAAAGAGATAATGTATGTAGAATTTGATTACTTGTATGACCTCTTCCTTAGTGGGAATTTGCATATCAATGATTATGACTAAAGCATCCTTGTCATTAAATGCATTTGAAATTAAGCCCATTAATCTTGGTGAATGTATTAATTTCGTTTAATAATATTATCATTACTAATCAACCTTGGAAAAGGTTTTTTTGATTAGACATTGTCTCTTAGATCCCTTAATTTTTGCATGAAGTGCCTTGTTGGATTTTCACCTCATTAAGGTGTCCTAATTTTTGCCTAAGTCACCCTATTTGGGTTTTTAGCTTAGCGGACCTTATTTTTCTTAATAAAAATACTTCTTTAATCTGTCTATATTAATGAGCTCTGAGAATTTATTGCCCTCCATATCTAAGATCTTGATGTCCCTATGCTTGAGTACTTTCTTGACCAAATATAGACCTTCCCAATTGGGTTTGAATTTTCCCTTAGGGTTTGATAATAAATGTCTAATTTGTTTGAGTACCAAGTCACCTTCTCATATAGTTCTAGGTTTGACTTTCTTGTTATAGGCTCTCATAATTCTCTTATGATACAATTGCATATGATAGAGAGCTTTAAGTCATCTTTCATCAATCAATATGAACTACTTATATTTGCTTCGAGCCTATTCTACTTTAGGTATGTTTGCTTCTAACACAACCCTTAATGAAGGTATTTCAACCTCAATTAGTAGTATTGCTTCCATGATGTCTACCAGTAAGTAAGGTGTAGCTTAGGTAGATGTTCTAATAGTTATCCTATACCCCTACAGTGTAAATGGTAACATATCTGCCCAATCTTTATAGGTAATAGTCATCTTTTATAAAATTTTCTTGATATTTTTATTGGCTGCCTCTACCACACCGTTAGCCTGAGGTTGATACGGAGAAGACTTGTGATGTTAGATCTTGTAATTCTATAGAAGTTGCCTAGCCTCTCCTTAAAACTACACCCCATTGTCTGAGATGACATGTTGTGGCAATCCATACTGATAGATGATATTTTTTTCAATAAATTTTCCCATATGTCATGCCCCTAATTTATTGAAAGGCTTTGCTTCAACCCATTTTGTGAAGTAATCAATTGCTACCCCTATAAACTTGTGCCCCTCATAGCTGACAGCCTTATTTCCCTAATTATGTCGATTCCCCATATTGAAAATGGCTAAGGAGATAACAAGCTGGTCAAGTCATTAGGTGGCAAATGGCTCAAGTTCCTATATATCTAGCACTTGTGACACCTTTTCACAAAATCATAGCAGTTTAATTCCATGGTTAGCTAGTAATATACTAATCTCATAATCTTCTTTGCTAGATTCTTCCCATTTATGTAAGGACTGAAGACCCCATTATGCACCTCCTTAAGTACTCTTTGGGCTTATGGATTGTCTATACATCTGAGTTGGATCCTGTCTACCTGTCTTGTATAACATGCCTTGGAACAAGATAAACTAAATGGATAATTTTTGGAGAGCCTTCTTGTCTTTCTCGGTTGTGTTTTTTTTGGTATTGTCCTATTTCTAGGTAGGTTTAGATATCATGGTAGCATGGTAAGTCTTGATGAGATTATTCTGTAGTGGTGTTGACTATACTGGTATAGGTGGGAAACCTTATCTTACTAAAATATATCAGCCTAGGTAAGTCCTTTTTGGTGAGGCTTAACACAGATATCAAGATAGCTAGGGCATCAGTAACTTGGTTTTGTTCTCTAAGGATATGGTGAAAGGTGCAGCGATTAAACCCTTCAGCAAGTTCTATAAGTATCTTGACATATTTACTCAGGTTTTTATCTTTAACTAGCATTGAGTCCCTATAGACATAAACAACTTTTGCCCCTAGTTGATATAGAGTTTCGAGACTATACACACATGCCTCATATTTGGCCACATTATTAGTGGCAGGAAACTCTAATTTCCCTGCTAAGAACATCTGTTCACCTTCTATACTAATGACTAGTACCCCAGCACTTGCTTTTTTTTAGTTAATGGCCCTATCAAAAAACATCTTCCATTCTTCTTGGGATATTGCCCCTAAGTGTTCATCTGAAAATTTACACTCTTCCTATTTTTCTTCAATCGGGTGTTGGGCTAGTAATTTAACCATAACTCAACCTTTAATGGTCTTTTTAGTGATATAGGAGATATCAAACTCTTGGAGGAGCGAGATCCAATGTATTATCTTACCTATCAAGGATGGTGTAAGATTGGAAGTAGTGATGTAGCTTTTTTGATGCCTAGATTACTCCCAAAACATATTTTCTCTACTTTTGTGTATTTCTATTCATATGGGAACAATTTCTTACTTAGGTAATAAACTGTGTTCTCTATTTCGGCCTCATCTGCTTGGGTAATCAGTGCCTCTATTGAAGATCCTTTCATTACTAGATACAGGATTAAGGGTTTTCTCGATTTTAGGGGTTTTAAAATCGGAGGATTAGTCAAATACTATTTGATGAATTGGAAGGCTTTCTCGCAATCATCATTCCACTTATTTGGATGTCCTTTGTGTAATAGGTTAAATATAGGTTCACAAACTACCGTGAGTTTAGATATGAAGTAGCTGATATACTATATTTTGCCCAAGAATCCCTTGACCACCTTTTCTGACTGTGGGGTAGGCATGTCCAAAATGGCTTTCACCTTGTCAAGGTCGACTTCAATCCCATTTTTGCTCACTATGAATCCTAATAGTTTTCCTAACGTGACACCAAAGACACATTTCTTAGGGTTGAGCCTCATGTTGAATTGGTCTAGCCTTTGGAAAAACTTTTCTAATACTACAAAATGTCCTTCCCTTTCCATAGATTTTACCATCATATCATCTATGTAGACTTCAACTTCTTTATGCATCATGTCATAGAATAGTTTAATAGCCATTCATTGATAAGTAGCTCCCATATTCTTTAACATAGAAGGCATCACTTTGTAGTAATACATACCTTATTCTGTTATAAAGGTATTTTTGCATTTATCTATTACTTTTATCAAAATCTGATTGTATCCGGAGAACCTATCAATAAATGAGTACATAGCGACCATCGCTGCACTATCTACCAATACATCTATATGGGGTAAGGGAAAATCATCTTTTAGACATGCCTTATTTAGTTCTCGATAATCTATGCACATCCTGACCCTTCCATCCTTATTAGGTATTAGGACTATTTTAGCGAGCCAAGTTAGGAAGACTATTTCTTTGATGAACTTTGCTTCAAACAACTTGAATACCTCCTTCTTTACCTTTTTTTCCCATTCAAGCCTCATTCTTCTGAGCTTTTGTCGAGCTAAGATCGCATGATTATGCATTGGGATAGCATGTTCTGTAATTTCTCGGTCGATCCCCGACATGTAATCGTAGTTTCAAGTTAAAATTCTTTTGTATTTCTCTAACAATCTCTCAAAATTTTCTCTTTCTTTAAAAGGAGTATCATGGGCAATTAATACATTTCTTGGTTATTCATTGGTGTCAAGATTAAAAGGATTAGTTTTAATGCAATTAGTGTCAAAAAGGCTTATGTAATGATCATTTGTATGCACACTACTATTAAGAGAAAGATCACACAAATAAGTAAATTCATTGTTCATTTTATTAGAAAGTAAATTGTTCACCTCAAAAAGGTCACAAAGATATAATTCATCTACAAATAAATTAGAATCCTTTTCTAAATTAGGCATGTCCTCCAGGAGGCTAAGATAGATTTCTTCAATAGCTGGTGACTTCAGGAACACTTCTTTTATCTACTGAACTTAAGTGAGATGCCTTGGCTCTTAATCAATAATGTCGGTGAAGATCTCAAATCCTGGTTTGTAGTATCCCTTTATTATGGTAGGCTCTAAGGTTCTATCATACTTGATGCCTTTTTGTTTGACAAAATAATCTCCTAAAAAGTTGCCTTTTCTTAGGTTGCATCTTTTACTCGGATTATAGCCTAACCCCTTCATATCTTTCTAAGTCTGTAGTTGCAGAGGTTCTGTAATACCTTGTAAGTTCTTCCCTATGCTAGCTCTAGGGAAAAAGTCCATTCTCTTCATCGTTTTAGACACAGATGGGTCTATGTAATCCTTATAAATTCCCATAATGTTGAATCCAGTTAAAGGCTAGTTAGCAATGACTAAAGTGGAAACAACATGATCGACTTCAGCCTTTATCGTGATGATGTTGCCCTCATATAGGAATTTAATCATTTGGTGTAAGGTTGAAGGGACTCTTCCAAGCTTGTGAAACTAGGCCCTCCTTAATAGAACATAAAAGGTGGCAAGGATGTCAATCACTGTGAATTTAACTTCATCAACGACTAATCCCACCTATACCTTGACTATAAAAGACCCTTCAACTTATCTCCTAGTATTATTATAAGCTTTTATAGTTATACTAGAGGGTGATAAATCCTCCTTCTTGATCCTTAAACTAGATAGGATCTTAGTAGGGCAGACACAAAGAAAAGAGCCATCATCCACCATTACACATCCTGTCTTTTTCCTATTTACTTTAGCTTTAATGAAGAGTGGTCTATTATGCTCCCTTCATTCTAAAGGAAAATCAGTGTTTGAGAATGTAATGAGGCCTGTGTTGCCCATTTTCATCACTTGTAAAAGTTGATCCAAGGTAGTGGTTATGGAAACAACAAATTAACCTAGGGCTTTAACCACTTTTTGCCTATGGTCTTTGGATGACATCAGTAGATCCTAAATGCTGATGTTGGCCTAAGTTTTCTTAAGTTACTTTAGCACCTCTTCATGCTTATCTCATTTGGGTTCAGGCTTTTTCTCAGGTAGGATCTGACTGTTCTTTTCTACTCTCTCCACCATTTCTCCCTCAACCCGATTTAGTTTTCTCTTAGCCTCTTTGGAATCCTCATCAAAGGACTTATCCCATAAGTTCTTGCTCTTTCTAGCCTCACGGACACTCTCACTATCCTAGAAGCCAGTCATAAGGATAGATTCACTCACCCTCACTCCTATTTCTATAGCTAGGTTGGATCGTTAGATTTTCCTAAGCACATACTCTTTGGGTAATTCAAATTTAAAGAGGCATGAGGTATGGTGTTTTGGCAAGGGGTTTGATGAAGTCTTAGGGTTAGGGATCTACTTCAAATTAATAACATCCTGGATATCTCCTGAGGTGTTTGCAGTTGTAATGAGGTGCCTAGTCTTTTGATGATGAGCACAATATTGATCGTGCCTATGATTGGGTGGTAATAGCCCATTGAACGCTTGGTGTGCAAGTGGTTATAGCTTTTTTTCTTTAGTAAGCTTCTTCAAACACCATGACAAAGACTTACCCAAGTTAGAGTACCTGCGGCCTTGAACTGCATGCACTTTAGTGGTCTTAGTAGAGGTTTCAACATTACCACTTGCAAAAGTGGGGTTATTGTTTGCTCTTTTGTACCCCTTATTTTGATACCCGTCTTCAAGGTCAATAGCAATGTCCTTGAGTTGTTCCTAGGTTGTAATGCCCTTAACAGTAAGCCTATTATTTATATAGCTATTGGCATTTCTAAAACATCTTAATCTAGTTAATATCCTCTAGCTTATTCCTCATCTTCAGGATCTTCTATCTCCACCTCTATAGATAGTCAAAAAAACTTTTGTTGGGCTTCTACTTTATCAGCTCCAAATCCTTCAAAGTGATCTCGACACTAGCATTATTGGCATATTGCTTGTTGAATGCCCTTGCCAACTCCTTCTAATATTCTTTGACCCTTCTCTCTTGGTAATGATACCAGTCAAGAGCTTAGCCTATAAGGGACATACTAAATAGGCTCATGATTTACTTTTTTATCAGATGGGTAGCTCTCATGGCTACTGTATAATATTTTAGATGAGTGCGAGGATTAGAAGTCCTATCAAACATGCTAATGTTAGGCATCTTGAACTTATGAGGCATGGAGTGATCGAGCCTTAGACTAATGTTATCAAAGTTAATGTCTCTACCCCAAGTTACTAATTGGTACATAGCCTCCATCTTCTTATTCAACTTTTTTAGTTAGTCACTTTCTGTTGCTTTAGGAAGGGGTACCCTATTGTAAGTCTTCATTAGCTATAGCACTTCATCATCTGACAACTGGTCATCTTTAGGCTCTTTAGCTATTTCTTTCCCCTTATTGGTACTCGAGGTCTATCTTACCTCTTATAGATTCTGTATGTGGGACAGATCATTCTTATTTCCATCTTAGCCATTGCCTTCATGAACATGGACTTGGTCATATATTCATCAGAAGACATGGTTCCTCACTTCGATTGTGTGGGTACTTCTGTGCTAACTCAATTGAGGCACTTGCCTACTCTTTTTCATTGCATAGTGAGTGAAGGATTAATGGTGGCTATCAAAATAGAAGGTTAGATATGATGAATGTACAGTATAAATAATACGAAATGCAAATGATGCATGATATGTAATGCATGTTTGTGATGCAGCAAAAGATAAGCACACACAATAGTCCTTCCAACCTTATTTCACCCGCACATGTGGTCTTAGTCAGTCTTCCTAGGTAGGCTTACCTAAGCATCATCGGGGGATGCATAGGTTTGATCATGGGCTTAGTTAGGCCTAATAACCTCTTATATTTAAAGCGTAAGTGAATATGGTGGCTTTAAGACATTTATGTCTTATTTGATGTGAAATTAAGGTAGGCCCATCCTAGGCAAAAAGGCATAGTGGGCTTGCCTCCACTTCAAATAAGGTTAAATGTAGTAGGCCCATATAGCAATCAAAATGCAATCACAATCACTTATGGTCATACAACTTAAGGGAAGTTGCTAAGCTTGACTACATGGTCTAATGGTTTGGTCAAAAGGTCATTATGGCTCTCATAAGTGACGCTCCCTCCTAACAAGTCTTTCTAATCAAGGATAATAATGACAATTAGTTCACCTTTTCATATACTCGAAGGTACGAGGCTTGTGAGTCATAGATATGCTAGCACTTCTCCATTTTCGAGTGAAAAATGGAGTCATGGTTCATAATACAATCTATGGTAACAAGCACACATTTTAAAAGATGTGTAATGCATGAGATTGATAAAGATTAGAATATTTGGATGACATATTATTTAGGCACTTTCATATTACAATTTCTCTATCCCCAGTGGAGTCGCCACTGTAGAGATTATAATATTTTTATTAAGGATGAGAGTGTTTAGTAGAGTCACCACCTGGCCTCTACACTAGGACCTCTGATCTTCTATACTAGAAAGGTTTAGAATTTTGGATCTTATTTATGCCTTTATAATATATTGTCCGTGTATATTGTAATATTTATCAGTCCCTTATCAATCAAGCATGCATTATTTTTAATTCAATGATATAACTTTTTCATACAAAAGAAGTAAAGTGTAATATTTAAAGAATATAACAAATATCTCTATACAACCAGAAAGTGGGTCCTTCATTAGTTGTTAATTGACCTAACAACTACCTGTAATTACATAGGAATTAGTGGTAATTGCCTAACTCCCATCTCTAGGGGATTGGTCTTTATTGAAGTATATTTTTTACGTGACTTTTGATTAAGGAAAACTTAAATCCATTTTATTAGAAAACACTAATTAATTATGTAGAAAACCATTTCGATGTGAAGTTATGGTTTAGCATCTAAAGTAAGTTATTAACTATCTATTACAAACCCAAAACAAGCTAAAATACACAATAAGTACATAACTAAAAAGAATAGATTATAACACTAAAATAGTCCCGCTTCTACGTCGCTTGGTCCATATGGATGCTCTAAAGGTCTAATTTTAGTCGTGTGAACTATATCTAGGGATAGGTTACGTCCATCCCAGCTCTCGACCTAGTAAGCAAATCCAATCAACAACTCAAAAGACAATAAAGTCAAACAACTTAAATCAAGGTCATATGAATATTAACATATAATAAACAAAATATGAACATATTTAAGATAGATGGATTAGGAACAATTGATTATATAAACAAAGCATATCTTATAGAACTATCATATAATTCATCATCTATTAGTTTATGCAGACTGCAACCCTAGTGATCGAGAGTCCGTGCAAACTATTTTACAATTCATTAGTATGATACATACTTTCACACATGATATCAACATATAAGTAGAATAACTCACAATCACCAATTAGCATATAACAAGATACTTAAAACATATAATCATGCTCATTGGATATGAGTCTATGCGGACCAACTTGTCATGTTTACATAAGGAGAATAAGTCTGTACGGACTAACTTATCATACTTATGCCTAAAGGATCTAGGTTCGTGTGAACTTTACCGTGCTTACAATCAGATTCATTTAATGCTTACTAACACAATATAGCATTCTTAATATATTTATGGGAACTAATTCTACATCACACCTATCATTATAATAGCCTACTCATCATGAACTAAAGTGGGAATAACAAAGTATCACCTCACTTATATGTCAGTTTTTAGAGATCATAAGCCTATAGAATAACAATAAACAGACAATGGACTCAGACATTACCTGAATAAGAATTCTCTTTAAGTAATAGCACTAAGATCTCAAAGTTTTAAGAGGATAATTCATATTGTCTTTAGATAAAGCTCTCATAATTTTCTAGATGTTCTCTACCTTTTGCTTGTGATCAGCAAGATAATAATTTTTAGCCTCCTTTTTCTCTTTGGTTAAAGAGAAGTATTTATACTTAAGTCTTTTTAGGTTTTTTTTGTCCAAAAAGGAGTCCCAATCCCAATAGGATTTTGTCTCCTGGACTGAATAGGAGGGATTTTACCTCTAAAAAGGCTTATTCCATTGGTAGGTCTACGCAAACTTATTTGTACTAGTCCACACGGACTAAGCTTTGGTATGCTGGTCCATGAGCTTTGTGGGCTGGGTTTTTGTAGTTAGTCCATGCAGATATTATTTAATAAGTCTATGTAAACCTATCTCCTAAAGGTTTTGTGTTATGCTTAAGAGTCTATCTCTGGCTATCATTATAGGTCGAGGGTAAGGTGTCTACAATAGCATAGGAGGACAGTGTCGAAGTATGAGAAAGATTTCACTAGACTAACTAGGTATGTAGAGGAGTTCATTCCTAATGAAGAGGAGAAGTGCAAGAGATTCCTAAAAGGTTTGAATGTAGAATTAAGGATGCAGATAGCTAACTCAAGGGTGATTGACCTTATAGTATTAGTACCATCTGCATATGACATGAAAGAGATGGTACTGGAGAAGAGAGATTTCTTTTAGAGGAAGAGATAGTTTCACTGCTGGGTAGTCTAGTGTAGCTTTAAGTGGTAGTAAGAGAAGAAGAGAAACACTATCTCAGTCTCAATCAGTTCATCAAGCATAGAGGTAGACATAATCTCAGAGACTTAGGCAAGTTTTTATAGTTAGGTCTCAACCACCTCTATGAGTTACTAGTGCTCCTAGACCAACACGTAATAGGAATGGAGCCCCAACTTGCAATACTTGCAATAAGAGACATTAAGGGTAATTTTGGTTGAGTAGAAAGGGAGAATGCTTTACTTGTGGTGTTCGAGACCATTATTAGAGAAAGTGTCCTCAAAGATAGCCAGAGGGTACCTATACTTAGGCATCTATAGCAGCATCTCAGAGTAAAAGATAAAGGTAGGGTCCAAGGAATTAGCCTAGTGCTAGTTAGGGGATAAGATTAGAAGCTCATGCACTAGTGAGATAATATGCTGTTAGGGCTAGAGAAGAAGCCACAGTCCTAGATGTCATTACTAGTACATTTCACTTATTTAATATTCCAGTTTTGGCATTGATAAGCCAAGTATCTACACATTATTATGTATGCACTACACAAGCACATGATAGAGGACAAAAATATGAGCATGTGAATATAGACATTCAAGTTAGTAAGCCTATAGGATAGAGTGTGAATATGAATAGGGTATATAGGTAATGTCCCTTAGTAATCCAAGAATGTCTCTTTCCTATGGATTTGATTAAGTTACCTTTCCATAAATTTGATGTGATTTTAAGAATGGATTGGTTTTCTAAACATCGAGCTATAGTGGATTGTAAATAGAATAAGTTGACCTTTTAGACTACAGAGGGATAGGCAGTGATAGTTGTAGGTGAGAAACACCTTCTAGATAATCTCATCTCAGCTATTATAGTAAGAAAACTCATTCATAAATGGTGTGAAGCCTACCTAGCACATGTCATTGACATCAGTACTTCCATCCCAAATCATAAACATATCCTAGTTGTTTTTGAATTTCCTAATGTGTTTCTTGATGAGTTGTCATGGTTGCTTCTATAGTAAAAGCTGGATTTTGAGATTGAGGTGTATCCTCATATAACTTTTATGTCAATTACCCCCTATAGAATGACACTTGCTGAGTTGAAAGAACTAAAGGTGCAATTGTAAGATCTATTAGATATAGGGTTCATTAGACCCAGTACTTCACCTTGGGGAGCCCCAGTTCTATTTGTGAAGAAGAAAGATGGGTCCTTTTGATCGTGTATTGATTATAGATACTTAAATAAAGTGACAGTGAAACACAAATATCCCTTACCTAGGATAGATGATCTTTTTGACCAGTTGAGAGATACAGGTGTATTTTCCAAGATTGATTTAAGATATAGGTATCACTAACTAAGAATTAAAGAAGTTGAGATTCCTAAAATAACTTTTAGGATTAAATACGAGCATTATGAGTTCCTAGTGATGCCATTTGAGCTCACTAATACCCTAATAGCTTTTATGGATTTTAATGAATAGAGTGTTCCAACTATACCTAGATTAATTTGTTGTGGTATTCATTAATGACATCCTAGTGTATTCTAAGACCAAAGAAGAGCATGAACAACATCTTAAGGTTATGCTACAGGTTCTAAGGGAGAAACAACTATATGCCAAATTGAGTAAATGTGAATTTTGGCTAAATGGAATAACTTTTTTAGGACATATGGTGTTAGCAGAGGATATTAAAGTAAACCCTAGCAAGGCTAGAGTAGTGTTAGAATGGGAACTTATAAGAAATGTGATAGAGATACAAAGTTTTTTCGATTTAGCTGGGTACTATAGAAGATTTATGAAAGGATTTCTATGATTGCAGCATCTCTAACTAGATTGATCAGAAAGAATATGAGTTTGAGTGGGATGCCAGATGTTAAGAAAGTTTTAACAAGCTAAAAAAATGTTGATAAAAGCTCTTATCCTGATTCAACTTGAACATGGTAAGGACTTTGTTGTGTATAGTGATGCCTCACTTAATGGATTTGGTTGTGTACTCATGTAGGAAAGAAAAGTGGTAGTTTATGGTTTGAGACAATTGAAACCACATGGGAGGAACTACCCTAGTCATGATTTGGAATTAACTGCTATTGTGTTTGCTTTAAAAATTTAGAGGCATTATCTGTATAGTGAGAAGTGATATATCTAGATAGACCATAAGAGCCTAAAATATCTCTTTACTCAAAAGGAGTTGAACTTAAGACAAAGAAGATGGTTAGATCTAATTAAAGATTATGACTATATGATAGATTACCACCCAATGAAAGCTAATGTGGTGGTAGATACTTTGAGTAAGAAATTCATGGTAACCTTGAGAGCCATGAATGCTAGACTACAGTATATAGAGGAAGATGCCATTCTAACTAAACTTCATATTGAACTAGATTTCAAGCAGCAAATAAAGAAAGCTTAAGTAAGGGATGAATAGTTGAGACAAATTGTGGAAAATGTTAATGAAAGGAAGGCAATAGGATTTAATTTAAGTGAGAATAGATGTCTGTATTATCAAGACAGGTTATGTGTACTTAGTACAGATGACCTCAGGTTACAAATATTGATAGAGGAACATAAATCTCCATATT
>CANXYI010222676.1:0-19831 GCA_948208565.1 Hura crepitans | reverse complement strand
ATTTTAGGTCTCAAATCAAGTTCTTCTTAAGCCATTTTTTATTGCCATCTACACCCATTTCCATAAATGTTCATAGGCCTAAAGCCAAGTTTAATTATACACTTCAAATAACCTTAAAAGAGGCTTCAATTTATTTCATATAAACCTTACAAGATGTCTCATAATTAAAGGTGCCATTTACATGCCAATTTAGTCCATTTTAGAGGTCAATTTCACTATGCCATTCTAAGCCATTTTTAAGTCCCTTTTTTAACTACCCTTTAACCTTAAATGTCTTACCAACACTTATCCATTTTCATATCTCATTATACATATATATTCACCGATCTTAGGCCAAGTTCATAATTACATATTACATGCTAATTATGCCATGCCATTCTCACACACATGCCATACCATTCCATGCCTATCATGTAAAATTTAGCTTGCATACATCTAAGCCAATGCTTCCTAAAGGCTATATGCTTATTTTGTTCACATTCAACTGCACATACACATATGATAACATTATTTAAGCATGTATATACACACACCATGCAAGTGTTATGCAAACCAAGCTATGGCATGCCTTGTACATGCCTTGGCCATACTAAGCACACAAATACACACAAGCCTTTTTTCATCAAGTTCACCACATATACTTATAATGCCATCTTTCATAAGCCAATTTCCATAAAACATTCCATGTTAACTTGCCATACACCTAGCCTACCTCTTAAGGCAAACTTTCAGCCAACAAGGACACAATAAGGTCCCTCAAAGTTTCAAGACTTGTGTCACTTCCTCGATCCATGTTTAAGTGTCCTGGCACATTGGGTGCACTTTTCGAACCTTATGGCACTATTTATAGAGCCTCAAGACATAGGCGTTACAAAGTTTATGGCATGAATTAGGTAAGGAGGTGATAGTTTCTAATGTGTTTGATATAGAAATGGGTGAATTGTGTATGTGTATGGTGGAAAATGGAATGACCATTGGAGAAATTTTAGGATGGGTGACTTGGCAGGAGTGCACCGCTTATTGGGTTTCTTTGAAAATCCAGTAGGAGGTGTCACATTTAGTGGTATCAGAGCAAAGGTTCAATGTTCCTTGGTAAAGTACATGGATATCAAAGGGTTAAGTTTTAATTCCTCTGAACTATTACACTATCTAAGGCTGAGAAGGGAAAGCCTTCTGTAGTATAGAAATGACTGGTTTAGTTACCTGAAGGAGGGGCTATGGAACCAATTGGTTTGATAACCATAGTATACAGAGTACATATTCTATATTAGCATCTAAATCCAGTTATACTGCTTAGTAGCCAAAGTTAGAAGTGACTAACTAATAACAAGTTGGAGAAATCATGTCTTAGTATTGTGAGAAGTAGTACATGAAAGGATCTTGTCAAATTTCTAAAGTAGGTTAAGGAAATTATATTTAATGACACATATGCAAAATATAAGAGATTCCTTATAGGACTGAATGTAGAATCAAGGATACAAATAGCTAAACCTCAGAAAGAGGGATTTGGGAGTATCGATATTAGTTGCATGTGATAGAAAGAAATGGTACCAGCAAGAAGAGACCTCTTTTAGAGAAAGTGGTAGAGCACTATGGGATAGCCCAGTGTAGTACCAAGTTGATAAGATAAGGAGAGAAGGTCAGTCACAGGCATAATTTTAGTCCAGGTCCCAGTATCAGAGAGGGTACCATGAGTGGATCACCCATGTATGGCTTTTGTTAGAAGAGTCATCGGGGCAGTATAAATGAGGCAAGTGAGAAGAATGTCTCTAATATGGTGCTAGAGACCATTACAGTAAGGAAATGTCCTTAGGGATAGATAGAGATTGCTCAGGCATAGATATCTAATGTTACACCCCAAAGTAAGGGTCAGAAATAGACTAAGGGAGAGTAGTCCAATGTTAGTCAGGGTACTAAAGTTAAGGCTTGTGCTTCAGCCAGGCAGTGTATAGTGAGACTGAAAAAGTGGCTGCAACACCAGATGGTATGACTAGTGTTTTCTTTATTTAATGTTTCAGTCTTGGCTTTGATAAATCTTGATTTAATACCCTTATGTGCATGTATTGCACCAATACAAAATAGACAGATAAGGCATGAGCAAGTTGATGCAGACATTGGACTTAACAGCCTTATGGGGCAGTGTGTGATTGTGAATGGGATGTATAAAAGATGCCTATGGTGATTTAGGGGCATGAGTTGTTATGGGTTTGATTGAGTTATATTTCAATAATTGAGGTACTTCTAGGATGGATAGGTTTATTAAGTATCAGGCTATGACTGAGGGTAACCATAAAAAGTTGACCCTTCAAACTATATGAAGACTGTTAGAGATAGTTGAGGGTGAGAGAAATCTTTTAGACAATTTTATCTTTGTTATCAAGATATAATAACTCCCTCAGGAGGAGAGAGGCATGTTTGGCCTAAGGTATTGATTAGACTAACTTAATTTTGATGTAGCATATCTATCAGTTAAAGTTCAATTCTCTAATATATTCTTATTGAGCTACCAGGGTTATCATCTAGGAGAAACCTGGATTCTGAAGTAGAGGTATATCTTAGTATTGCTCCAATGTTCATTGCTCTTTAAAGGATGGCATCTATTAAAATAAAAGCACTGAGAGTATAGTTGTGAGAGTTATGTAATAAAGGTTTTATCAGACCCAATATAATTTCTTAATAAGTGTTTAAGCTATCTATGAGAAAGAAAGATAGGTTACTTAGGTTATGTATTACCCTAAAAGTGACTGAACAGAGTGATTGTGTAGGGTTAGTATCCCCTATTATAGTAGACGACCTTCTTGATCATTGAGAGAGGTTGGTCTTCTTTCTTTTAAAGTTAATATGAGATCTGGACACTATAAGCTGAGGATTTAAGGAAGCTGATATTGCTAAGGTTGCTTTTAGGGCCCAGTATGGACATTATGAGTCTTTAGTGATGAAATTAGGGCTCACTAATGCCTTAGCAGTTTTATGGATTGCAATGGGCAAAAGCTTTTAATTTTATATAGACCAGCAGTAATGGTGTTCCTAGATAATCTGTAGTGTACTCTAAGAACCAGAAAGAGGATGAACAACATCTGAGGGTTGTGATACAGACCTTGAAAGAAAGAGGGTTGTGTGCCTAACTCAATAATTATGAATTAGGCAAATGAAGTTTTTCTTTAGGCCACCTAGTTTTAATAGAGAGAGTCAGAATTAGCCCCAGTAAAGGTGAGGTAGTGTTAGAATTAAAACACTCTGGGAATGTAACTAAGATAAGAAATTTTCTGAGCTTAGTTGATGTTATACAGGACTGGTCAGAGGACTTTTATTTATTGTTACTCCTTTGACTGGGCTTATCAGAAAAGATGTAAGAATGGTGTGGAATAATCAATGTGAAGATAGTTCTGCTAAGTTGAAATAGAGGTTGACAGAGGCTCTTATCCTAATTCAACTTGAATAGGGTAAGGACTTTGTTATGTGCAGGGATGCTTCACTGAATAATTTGTTAGGAGTTAATGCTAGATAGAAAGGTTATGGCTTATGCTTTAAGACAATTGAAGCCATAAGAGAAGGATTATTTTACCCCTGATTTAGGGATAGTTATCATAGTGATTATGTTGAAACATATGATGGCACTAGCAGTCTGAAGAAGAATGTTGTATAAGTACAAATTATTAGAGTTCAAAATATTTCTTTACTTAGGAGAAAGGACTTGAGATAAAAAAGCTAGATAGAGTTGATTCAAGGTTTTCATTGTCTGATTGACTACCTACCAATGAAAGCTACTGTGATAGTAGAGGCTAAGTATAGGAAATCTATAGAGACCTTGGGAGATTATGAGCGTCAGGTTACAACTTACTTCAGAAGAGGTAGTAGTGGCTAAATTGCAAGTAAAGACAGATTTTAAACAACAAATTAAGGAGAATCAGGTGAGAGACAAGTAGATAGTTTAGATAATTAGCAAAGCTAAAAAAAAGGAAGACCACAGGGTCTCAGTTGATAGTAAGTGGGTAGTGGACTCATCAGGACAGATCGTGTACATTTTGTACAAAGGATTTGGCTTACAGATGTTTAAGAAAAAATCTAAGCTTGAGAATTTTATCTCTTAATGGCTTGGTATGGAAAGAAATGTGGTAAAGTATGATATTAAGTATTTGATATGCCAGCAAGTAGAAGCTAGGCTTTAGAATCCTTCTGAATTATTGTATCCTACAGCTATGTCAGAGTGAGAATAAGAAAAGTTAACCCTGAGTTTTGTGATGGGTTACTGCTAACCAAAGGTATATGAAAGGTTGTATGTATAACTGTTGACAGATGATCTAGACAGCCTAAGTTACCTGATTAGAATGGATTAATTTTAAATACAATGGCTAGATTCTGCTAGTAATTATCATATGGACAGAGGTCTTTGTTTTACTTCCAGATTTTGGAAGAAGCTGCTAGTAGCTTTAGGCACCAAACTAGCTCATCACCTAGTTTATCATCCTCAATCTGATGGATAGTTAAAGAGGGTGATACAAATATCTGACCACATGTTATGAGACAGTATTAATGAGCTGAAGGTTAACTGACATGTGTACGTGCCTATATTCTTAGCAAAGATTGCCTATGATAGTAGTAACTAGTTTAAAGTGGAAATGAATCAGAAAAAGGCTGAAAGTAGTATGGTTGACAACAATCATATATTAACTTGAAGCAGGAAACTGCTAAATATTTAGTTAGAGATAAAGTGTTCTAAAGTTTTTCCAAAGAAACTAGTGCAAAGGTCCAGGGAAAAGGGTACTTAAGTCCCAGATTATCATACTCTATGGGAGTATTGATAGGGTCAGGACCTCTAGCATATAAGCTTGCACTACCACCTGATTTACAATAATACACAGTGTTTTTAAGTTTCTATGCTTAAGGGGTACAGATTATATCAACTATATATGACTCTGATGTCAACTATGGAAGTACAGCTAGATATAAGTTATGACTAAGAAACAGTGTAGACTATGGCTCGTGAAATGAGATAATTGTAGAGATGAATCCATACCACTGTTACAGTGCTATAGAGGTATAAAAGTATAAAGGAAGTTACCTGAGAGCTAGATAAGCAAATGGGAGCTCAACATTCTATTTCATTTGCTTCAAGTAATTTTGAGGATGAAATTTTTTTTAAGGGAGGAAGAAATGTAATGCTCGTGTCCTAAGGCTCCATGACCAGTGCCACAGGGTCCAAAAAGTGCACCCAGGGTGCCGAGACACTTACATGTGGACTGAGGTAGTGACACAGGTCTTGAAACTTTGAGGGGCCCTAATTTGATGAAATGGGCAAAATTTAAAAAATTAGCAAAACCAATAATTCCCTTCAGACTGAAAGCTACCCATCAGGTCAATAAAAATTTTTTAGGCCGAGACTAACCTGGGATGTTCCTGGACGGACCCTAAAGCTTAAAAATTACACTGAGTCCAATGGTGAAAGAATTTTTGGAATCGGAGGTCGTTTACAAATTCTCATAATTTTGAGATTGGCACTCAAATAGAGGCAGTCTAAAAACTACCTTATCAATGGAATTTGGCCACGAAAATTTACAAGCAGGTAAAGGGGATGAAAATAGGAATTTTGAAATAAATGGTGTAATTTTTAGAGGTTCGAGTGAATTTCTATAAATTTTTTAAGTTTGTCAAAATATCAAGATGGTTCGAGAAGTTTCAAGACAGCTTTGATTTGGCAAGATAGGGCCCAAAACATTGCCAAGTGGCTTAGCACTCTTGCCAAGTGGCAAATGGGCCATGACAAGTGGATTTCCACTTGTTAAGAACAAAACTCATTTTCCCATTTCTGCTAGAATTCTTGACACCACTTTTTCAATCTTCAGGCCATAACTTTCTTCTCCGGTAGTTAAATGGGGTGATTCTAGTCCCTAAAAGTTCTTTAGGATGTTATGCACCATGAGGAAGAAGAATCAAACCAAAAAGCGTTCTCATTTGAGAGACAAAATTTGTGCAATGTGATTGGTTCAGAGTAGTTCAGAATAGTGTATGTAAGGTGAGTTTTAAGCAATTCCTCCCTTTCTCTTCTTCTTTCTAGCTACCAATTGATGCTAGGATATACTTAAGACATGTATATGTGTGTATATATGGAATTGGAGCGCATTTAGAGGTCCACAAAGGAGGGAGAGAGTATCGTGGTGGCTGGAACTAGGCTAGCAGCATAGGCTTGGATGGGAACGACATCTTCAAAGTGATATGCAAGTGAAATTAAAGCTTTTTCTTCATGTGCTAGGGTGCCTAAGATGTTGAATAAGGAAATAAGGTTGTTGGAATGTTGAATTTAGGAGTGATTCCTTCTTTGGTAGTGATGAATAAGTGGACACCTAGCAAATTAGGGAGCATATTTTGAAGAACTTGTGAAAATTAGCTTCATTTCCTTGCTAAATTTGGGGAATTTGGGAGCTTGCCTTGGTTATACCTTAGCTAGGATGTAAATTAAGTATTATGTGATATGTGAGAATGAAGTTTATGGCCATTTTGGTAGGGAAATAATAGTGAAGTATGCCTTTGGTGTTTATACCCAAGAGCATGTACTAATGATATAGTTATAAGGTATCTTATAGAAATATCTAACATGTGCATTATTTTGGTTATGGCATGGGTTCATAATGGTTATGTAAATTGAATCACACATGTGGTATGTTATATGTTAAGAATGTGTCCTTGGAATGACTAAAAAGGGATTGAAATGATAAGTAAATTTGCCTTGCTACTTGAGTACGTTATTAACCATATAGCATGTAATTAACCTCATGGAAATGTGTTGAAATGACCTTAAAGTGAATAGTGTATATGACATAGTATTAATTTAAGTATACCTTGAAATTATACTTATAAAAGATAAAAAGAAAGGGAACTAAAAGGTATGGTAATGGCCTAGAATAATGGTTAAAAGTGGCTTATAGTGCACCATGGAAACTGAATGTTTACTTGTGCCCTTAGGGCTAAAGTTGAAACATTTGCATGTATGGCTTTTGTGCCTAAGTTTTGGCCATGGATTTGGCTCAGTTATATATGCCATTTGTGCTTAGATTTTGGCCATGGATTTGGCCCAGTTATAGTTGGCTTAGTGCCCAGTAAAGTACTAAAAAGAACAGTGAAAATTGAATTGAATTTGGACTTAAAACAGTTTTAGAAAATTGACTTCCAAAAGTGGTCGAAATGACCTATAACTGTCCAGTTGACCTCTATCTGAACCAAAAATGTCACTAGACAGAAAGTATTCCCTTTTTAAGTGAAAATGCCATGAAAAATTATAACATATATTACCTTGAATTTTGGCATAATTAGACTTAAGTTTTTTCATGGAATTTTACCCGATAGAGCCAAAAAATGGCTATACCAGTCTGAATAAAAATTTGAAGTATAAGATAAAAATTTTTATCTATCTATTTTTGAAACCTAAATATTATAAGAATATTTTTGGTCAATAAATGAAGTTAAATTAAGCTATTTGGCCTATTAGTTAGACACCCATTGGATGGATTGATCGGTCAACTTAGGGTTTTGCAGCTGCTAGTTCATTGATGGCTAGAGAGGTCTACGGACTGATCTCCATTATGTCACCTAGTTATTGATGGTATTTATTGGTGGCTGGAGAGGTCTATAGACTGATCTTTATTATGTCACCCAGTTATTGATAATTATTTGTGTCTAGGGAGGCTATTGCTAATCTCCATTATGGCACATAGGCCGATGCAACGACATAGGTCCAGAATGAGGACCATTGCACTAGTTATTTTTCCTCTAGATCCAGTGTCTTAAAGTGTCATCTTCCTAGTTGGGCTAGAAAATTAAATTAACTAAATAATCTAACTAATTATGAACATAAGAATTAGGTATAATGGAACAATATTTTCTAAGTTTCAGATAAAAGGCAAGCTAAAATGGTATTTTTAACATTTTGCACAGATATGCCAGATCAGTTCAAATAATTATTTTAAATAATATATCTGAGTTAAGAAGACTACTGTAGGACACATAAATACTCTAAGGAGATAAAGTTAAGTAGAGGTGAATGACTTTTTCAAAAAAAAGTAAAAAGAATACAGTAAAAAGGGTATTTTAGTAATTTTTCACCTATAATACACTTAAAGTGACTCTTACAAAGTGTGCATGATAAAAGTAACAATCCTCACTCCAAATGATCTATTTGAGTCAAAAGTACTGTATCAGACCTTAGAAATACCTTAAGGGTATTTTAGTAATTTGGCACCCTAGTGAATAATTAAGTTACATAATTAAGTAAAATCATTTTTAAACTATACAAGTAAGTTAATAATATAAATGCCATGATTAAATTGCTTTACGTTCACCATTGAGTATCTCATATAGTTAGTGTACAGATTTTGGTGCGCAAGTACACGACAGTAGGACCTACCTCAAAAAGCGTGACAATAGCAGTTTAGAGGATACAGATGAAGACTTTGTATGTAATGATTGTACAGTTAGATATTCATGTACTTAGATAAGAGTTAGGCAGAATTTGTATATAGGATGTGAACATGTAATGTAATTAAGTAATTATAACTTGCTTATGTAAATAAAGCATTTATATATGTTCTTTGGTGAATGTATGATCATGTGTGATATGTGTTATTAATGTGAGCCTTAGGCTCTATATTTATACTTGTTTTATCTGTGGCCTGAGGACTAAGTTTGATATGTGTTAGATGATGATGATAGGCTGAGAATGGGGGACTAGATGGTCCAGGTATGGTGAATTGTTTATAGAAGTGTTAAACAGGCTTGTTAAAATTTTTGGGATACGACCTAGGTAGCTGTTATGCTATCGAATTTTGAGGTAATACCTAAGTGTTATCAATTTTTCTCTAAAATGGTTGAACTATATTAATTATAGCCTAAATGGATTATAGGAACTAACTAGAGTGATTTTGGAGTTAGATAGAACGATTTAAAGTGAAATTAGTAAAGTTAAACAAATGACCATTGGAGAAATTTTAGGATGAGTGACCTAGCGGGAAGTGCGCCATTCATTAGGTTTCTTTGAAAATCCAATAGGGGGTGTCACACATTTAGCCTACACACACACAAACTCTCAGCCAAAAGAAGGCCTTAACCATTTCTTCATTTCCTCCACTAATTCATGACACAATTCATTCACAAGGCATGAAATTAACATCAATATAGGTACAACACATCATTCTACCTACACTAACCACCTTAACCATTACTTCCATACAAGATTTCTACATCAATTGCTCATGAATTCTAGATTATATGCTTTCAATACTTTAAACTCACATAACTTTACTTAAAATAGAGCCTTGCTCACCCTTAGCACCCTTTTTCCCTTGTTGTCCTTCACTTTTCTTTGCCCCTCCTTACACGCCTCCTCCCTTTATAAAATCCATAGAAAATTCTATAAGTCCCCAAATGAAAATCTAATATTATAGGCATTCTTAGAATGGTAAAATCCTCTAGGAAATAAATTAAAAAGAGAAGAAACACTTACACACACAAAGTTGATTTCCAAGCACCCTTTATGTACACTTGTGAAGTTTTTGAATTTTCTTGAAGTCCATGAATATCTATGGCCTTCAAACCCTTCAAAGATCAATTTACAACTTGTTAATGGAACTCTTAGTGTGGATTAGTGGCTAGTTTAAGCTTGAGAAGTCATAAAAATGGTAGAACAAAGAAAGGAGTGGCATCAGGAATGAGAGTAAAAAGAAAGGGAGAAAGAGAGGGTGGGTGGGTGGTGAGTGCCAAGTGGACACTAGGTGGAAACTTGTGGCTTTTATAGTGCCTGAGGTGGCCTGGGTGGGGATACATGTCACTCGAGCTTCCTAAAAATGCTCAGTTTCGATAGAAACTTTGGAAAATTTTTAAAAATCACTTGGACCTCTAAAAATCATTGGCTTTATTTTAAAAATTCTTAATTGCTCCCATTTAGAGGATCATAAAATTTCACCACCAAATTCCCTCGACAGAATAGTTAACTAATTACATTGATTTACGTGAAAAATCTAAAATTAAGGAAAAGTTGTAAATGACCTCAAAATTTAAAAATTCCTTCACCAATAAACTCAAAGGAATTTTTTACCTTCAGGATATAGTATTTTCAAGTCTGTTCGGGCACATCCCAGGTTATTCCTAACTCAAATCCATTTAAGCCTACGGCTCACTAGATTACAGCCTAAAATAATTTATTGGTTTTGCTAAATCTTTAAATTAAATCATTTTCAAGTCCCTTAAAGTTCTATGACTAGTACACCTAGCCTCGGGCCTCATGAAAGTGATCCAACACTTCGGGCACACTTTTTAAGCCTCAGAGGTACTATTTACGGAGCCTTGACTTACAGGCATTACAGTTACAAGTCAAAACCAATAAGTGCTAAGTGCATCTCATGTGATACAACTAGAACCAATTATAGGTAGAAAGTTCCAAGGCCTAAAGTGGTGGAATTTTCTACTCAACAACTCCATTTGTCAAAAATAAATAATCAGCCTTCTTCCTTGACATTGCAGTAAAAGTGCAACTTCACAACATGAATTAAGAAAATGTAGTTTCAAGTTGAACAAATTTGTTTCTATTTGTTTAGCCATGTAGGTTAGAGTTTATTTTGAAAGCTAAACTTTATAAGATAAAAATTACATAAATCAGTATATCATTCTTCAAAAATATAGGCTTTCATCTTAAAAGAGAAATTGGGAATCTCAATAAGACAAATAAAGCCAACAAAGCTAATGTGAATTATATGATAAACCTATCTACAAGGAGAAGCTCTTTTAAAATATTGGAAGGAATACATGTAACTGTTCCTCTGAAATCAGACAACTAGAGTTTATATTAGGGGGAGCAAAGTAAGCAAAGAAATAAGAAATTATAGCAAAGGAAATTAAATAAGAGTAAAGATTGAAAAAATAAAGAAAAGCAAATAAAATGAGATAATAAAAGAGGAAAAGAAAAATATATATTGGTTTTAAAGATTATTGGCTTGATCTTTTTCTTTTCTTACTAATTTTCTAATATCTTTCCCAATTTTTTTTTTACACTAATAGGTTTTGAGTAGTTATAGGAGAATTTGATAATTTAAGAAATTAGGTATTTAAATTTTAGGATTTCATTTTCTATCTTCTTCTTTTCTTTAGATGTTATTCTTTCTTAATCATAAAATATCAGCTTTAGAATGAAAAAAGAAGGAAAAAAGAAAAATAGAAAATAGATTAGAAATGGTGGCTAAAAGAAAAAAGAGAGAGACAAAAAAGAAGAAGAAAGAAAGAAAGAGATAGAGAAAACACAAAAATAATCTTCTTTTGGTTTTTCTTTCTTAATTTTACAGGTCAATTTTACTCAAATTATTAGCAATGTTGGTCATTGGACTTTATTGTTACATGAATTAATGTAATGTCCTGAAAATCTCGATTTTTGTGAATAGTACTTCTCGAGATGAATAGTATTTTTCGAAACCCAAGTCACACTAATTGGATCAACGAGGAAATATTTATTATAAAAGATTTTTGGGCAAAATTTAGAGTCAATCTAAAGTCATTAAAGTGGTTAAAAATGCAAAAGTAGATTTTATGGCAGTGTTTTATGAATAGTGCCATAGGCAAAGCTAAATCATAAAATAATTCAATTTTTGCTGAAAAAAATTTAGGATCAATGCAACCTTTTATTAAGGCTTATAGAGGACACACAAAAGGGGAAAATTAGAGAAAGAGGAAGGAAGAAAAATAAAATCAAATAATTTTTACACATATATAAATAGGTCAAACTATTTTATTTTCTTAGTCAACATCTAAATACTGCTACATCTTCCTCCCTTCTCTCTTTAAGAAGCCGATGGCTTCTCTCTCTCCCCTTCTCTTTTTCTTTTCTTTTTCCTCCTCAAATACACCCCTAAATTCATGAACTTTAGTCACCAATTCAACCTCTAAGGCCTCCTAATACCATTTCTAGCTTGAATTTCAAAGGAAATCAAAGGATTTCTTGGTTTTGGGTGTTTGATAAATAGTAACCAAATCTTGATTGGGTAAGAATTTTTGAGTTTTGACATTTTTCCTAGACTCTATGGGTGTCTAACAACATGTATATGTGGTTATTTTTATTTTTAGAGTTATATTAAATTTATTACGGATTTTCTAAAATGAGCTTATAATTGTGTATGTAGAGAAAGAGAGACTGGGTGGTTTGAAAGGGAAGGAGAAGGCATAATTGTGTTGTTTTGGTGTATTTTGGTCTTTGGTATGTGAATCCAACCAAATATATGTTTGAACCTTTAATTTCAGATGGCATTTATGATGAAATAGTGTTATGTAATTAATGTGTTGTTATGTATGAGTTAATTTGATGTGTAATTGAGTGAATTGTGAATGAATGGATAATTGTTGTGTTGAGGCTGAAACATGCAAGGTGTATATGTGTGTGATTTTCATTCATACATGCTATGAATAATGATGGATTAATATGTAGAGATAAGTGGTTTATGCATTAAAAGCACAATGTGATGTTTTGATGTCTTTTGAGTTCTTGTGAGCGGTGGCCGAAATTTTCAATTGCCTAAATCCTAAATTTTGAGCTTAAGAGGGATAAATGTGCATTATGTTGATGTTAATGTGTTTAGTGACATGGAATTTTATGCGTAGCATAATGGTCAAAGTTAAACATGTCATGTTGACTAGAAGGCTATAATTTGGAAATGTTATGCTCATTATTTTTATTATGTATATTTACATGATTATACGAGAATGCATTTATAGGGTTTTCAATTTTGACTTGGGCAAATGGCCTTATGCAATTCCTTACAATTTTGGGTAATTTGTGAGTTCTATAAACATGACACATAGACATGTACAAGGCAACATATGCAATATGTGTATAATATTGGAATGTATGGGTAGTTATGATAAATGTATGTACAAACATAAGTGATTTGGTCATATAATAAACAATAATTAAGAATGCCTATGTTTTTAGACAATCTAAGTTGGATAGGTTGATCGATCAATTAGGGATATAAAAGAGCTGCTAGGTGCCTTCGAGTACAATTATCTTGGATGCCTTCATGTACAACTATATTAGGTGCTTGCGAGTACATTTATCTTAGGTGCCTCAGGGTACATTTATCTTGGACCTTTAGGCATTATGTTGTCCCATTATCCAGTTTGATTTGTTGCCTTATAGGTATGGGCATATAAATCTTATTAAAAACTGTAAAGGCTAAATTTTCTATTAAATACATTGAAAACTTTCTTTTAAATTCTTGTTATGCTAATTGCTTTGGAATGTTAATTTAAGATCATAGTTGTATGTAAGGTGTATTATTAAGCCATGTTGATATAGTTATGATATATGTTTTTATCTACATGAAAAAGCTTAGCGCATCATGTTTATTTTTGCGATGTGTAAGTTAAAGGAACACAGATTAGAGTCAAAGCATCAGTACCACAGGAGATCAAGAAGCTAACTTTTGGGGTATTTTGATTTCTTTTGTATAATTTATGGTGATGTAATTAGTAGATAGCACTCTCGTGTTTAAATAGGGATTGAGCCTAATCTGTAATATGTAATTATGTTTTGTAAAACTTGTAAAATAGACTTTTTACTTCTTTCTTGTTTAAAAACTTCCATATAATTGCATGACTTGTATAATTTCTTTTTCTTAAGCATACTTATGGAAAGTTGCCTTGTGTTGAGTTTTGGAGGGTTAGATGGACTAAGAGATGTTGGATTGTGTTGAGAAGTTATAAAAGTGTTGTTTTTTTTTTATAAGTTACTATTTGGGATAGTGTCTGTAAGACCCCCTACCCATTTCTACTTGAAACAGGCAAGGTGTGCCATTTCCCACTGAGGTTACCCATCCTTAGATTTACCTAGGTACCTTTTGTTTAACTTCTACCTAAGTTAACCAACTTTGACCAAACATGCCTTTATGCCATTTTTGATTAATTATCTTCTTATTATTGCCTATTTTAGTCCGTTAAAACTCCTAACTGACATTATCAGACAATTACAGAAAATCGGGCAGCATAACGGCTACCCGGGTAACTAACCCTAAATAAACTTGCAGAGAAAAACACTTCTAATCTCATTCTCTCAATTACATCCCCCTTCTAGACCCTCTAGTCCTCCAGATCACAAAAACCATCAACAGTATACATATTTCACAGATCACAGGGCCATAGACCCATCAGCACACAATCATGCATAAACAGATTTTCATTAACATATAAAATTATACATGTATATTAGGTTCAGTTAATAGACAACCCATAGCCCTCAATCTCTATATACATGAGTGTTTCTATACAAAACTTAAAAAGAAAGACAAAAGGTACCAAAAGACTCAACAATAGCTATATTGATGATGTCTGGCGTTGACCGTCTCTCCGTTAACTGCTTGCGCATCGGAACACCTACATGCTAAGTTTGAAACTCAGTGGTGGAATAAGCCAAATATTACATGTCCATCATGCATATAAGCAACATGCAGTAGTCAATGTACATCATGTTCATCCTAACTCCTCTAAGTCCAATGTATTAATATTAAAGGCCCATGACAGATAGACAACTCTTTAAAACACCTGATAGGGAGACTATCTTGTGCAGTAGCCTACTTTTAAGACCTAGGTAACTGCACCTACCTCATTTGATAGTAAGGATCAGTTCGTAGACCTCCCAATACTAGACTAGCAAATAGCAGGGATTAGTCCGTAGACCTCCCAATATTTGTAAATCATATCAGCATCACTAAGGGTGGATAGTAGGGATCAGCCCTATGGGACCTCCTACTACCCACAAATAGACAAACGGGTAGCAGGGATCAACCTAAGTGGACCTCTCAATACCCTATAGTGTAGGGTTCATGTCAGAACCTCGGCGGCTGCACCCGCCAAAACCAACACACAGTAGTGGCCCCAAAAGGACCAAGCTACCTAGAAGCTACTAACTCCCTAGTTGATCGATCAACCCATCCAGTGGGTGTCTAACTAATGGGCCAATAATAGACTTAGATTGTAAATCTTAATATTTTACATTCCCAAATCTAATTTTACCATTAGGTTACGTTTTACGACAACAAGCACACAAGTTACCATGACTTTGCCTATGATCACAAAGTTATTATTCATATGGTCAGTTTCCGCAACTAATACTATTCATTTGGTCATTTTTGCATTTTAAGCCTTTCTAATACCAAGTTCCATTTTCCTTATTTTCTTTACCCATTCACTTATAACCTTTAGCTACACCACTAGGTACCAAATCATGCCTTAATACACACATTTGTGACACATTACCAACCATTATACCATAACACCATTATGGTACCAAATCATCCCAATTTCACACCAAATATTTTATTATCCTCACTTTAAATGCCATAACCATTAGTATACACATTATGGCCTATAAGACACACATTTTGGCCAAACATGCATTCTCACATACATAATGCATTTCTTTCCAAATGATCATGCAAAGTCCATTAATTTAATTCCATTAAATACTTTATAACATCAATTCCCTAAATTGCCATACATACACATAAGATTTCAAAGTTCCATATAAGGTATTTACATTTAAATGAAGCACACACCTATGACATATCAAATTTAACTTATTCCACATACTTAAGGTGTAAGAACACCCTTTTCTCCACCACTTTTGTGTTTGTCTCTTTGGGTTTCCTCACTTGTATGTGCCACCCCTAAACATACACAATTCTTATCTTAGAAAAATTTTCAAAAATAATCTAGAGCTCCAAATGAAAATCTAAAATCATAGGAATTCATAGAATAGTCTAATCTACCTATATCAAAAATAAAAAATGGAATTGGAGCACTTACACACCAAATTGTCACTATTCACCCAAGTGGTGAGTCTTCCAAATTAAGCTCTTTTCCTCAAATTTCTTGGTGGAATTGACACCTAGGGATAATGGAGGTTTATTTTTCTATAATATTTATGAGGTTTGAAAGAGAGAGGAGAGAGAAATGAAGAATTTTAGTGGGGTAAATATGGAGGTGGCGTCAGCTTTATGTAGTTTTTGAGGTTGAAGATGACTTTGGCACATTTGAGGTGTGTGCACATGTGTAATCCCTTAAGTAGGAAGGCTTGGATGCATAGGATTGGCCCACATGGCAATCTAATGGTTAAAATTCATTTTATGTCACTTTTGGCTTCAGAAATTCACAGAAAATTCTATGGGCCTCCAAAAATTCTCATTTCAGTTTTAAAAATCCTTGATTAGTGTAACTAGGGCTCATGTAAAATTTCAAGTCAAAATTCAATAGTTGACTTTTTGGCACTATTCACCTACAGAATAAAAATATTTAGAAAAAATATTTATTGACCTTAGAAAATTATAATTCTTCCTCCATCATACTCATTGGAATTTTTGAGGTCAAGGTATGGTATTTTCGGGTCAGTCCGGGCATATCCCAGGGCTATCCCAGTCCAACCTTATTTTATCTCCTCATCCACTAGTTTTTAACCCGAAATGATTTATTAGTTCTGCTAAATTTTTTTGTTCATTTGTTTTCCCTATTTTCAGGCCTGTCAAAGTTTTATAACTAATATGCCAGTCATTAGACTCATAATGATGACCCGCACTCGGGCCTAAAAGGTACTGTTCATAAGATCTTAACTGTTGGGTATTACAATATCCCAATACAACCATTATGTTGTCAGATTTTCGACAAAGGGACCCCATTAGTACACCCAAATATGGTTTTTGATAATTCATATTTTCATCACATTAAACATGTAAAGTATGTTTTAAATAAGAGGAAAGGATTTAAATTCTTTTATGGGCTTTTATATAGTTTAGTTCGGATATCGCTAATGTGCCGCTACTTATTTGGGTCTAGTGTATGAAACGGGTAATGGGTGTCATAATTAAAATAAAATAACTTTTATGTTACAAATTGAAAGTTAAGAATTTTATTGATGCAAGTTTCCTAATCGATGGAACAATTATATAAATTATCTAATTTTATAAAAAATATTTTATATTAATTTTTTTATTTTTAATTTTGATCCCATTAAGTTTTCATTTCTTAATAGAGAGTATGTGCTCAATTAAAAACTTATTTTATTAAAATTGTCTCCATATCCTATTAAATAAATTAATAAAAATTAATTAAAAATCATGTGATGGTGGTTCATATCCTTTAAATATCATAAAATTTACGCAAAATCACTTTCACAAAAGCACATTTAGTGATTGACTAGTGGAGTAACAACCATAATTATTAAAAATCTAGACTTCAATTGCGATCATATCAGTACTCTTTAAGATGACTTTTATGGCAACGTGAACTTAATGTAATTAAAATATAGATAAATTTCAATTAAATTTATTAAATAAAAATTCAATTTAATGCATTGAAAATTGGATATTGTAATAATAATAAGATGAATAAGAATAAGAATAAGAATAATAATAATAATCAACTATATGAAATTTCTTTATTTTCATAAAAGTTTCAATGATAATTATATTCGTTGAAAGTAGAAGAGAGCATGTGCTCAATTAAAAAAATATATTTTATCAAATTTATCTTTATAGCGCATTAAATAAAAAAATAAAAAAAATTATTTTCATAAAAAATTAATTAAATATCATATCTAGTGACTCATGTCCTTTAAACATCATAAAATTTAGGTGAAATTGCTTTCACAAAAGCACATTTAGTAATTGACTAGTGGAGTAACAACGGTAATTATTAAAAATCTAGATTTCAATTGTGATAATATTAGTACTCCTTAAGATGACGTTTGTGGCAATGTGAACTTAATGTAATTAAAAATTAGATACATTTAAATTAAATTTATTAAATAAAAATATAAATTAATGCATTCAAATTTGGATATAATAGTAGTAGTATAGTATTAGATAGAATCGACGATATGAATTTTTTTATTTTCATAAAAGTTTCAATGATAATTGATAATGCATATCCCGCTTAAAGTATGATTCCTATTAAGATAAAGACTGAAAAAGGAAAAATACCTCACTAGCTGAGGAATTTGTATCCTACATAAATACAAAAATACAATCCCATAAAGATTAGGATACCTATTATAAAGGCATAAAGGCCTATATAAATGATCGAGACCCCATATAATGAGGTACACAATTGAGATTCCATATAATCAGGTATGCAATCTAACTTTAACAAAAAGTTAAGGCTTCCTTTATTCTTAGTCAACTAACTAACTTAGGCATCGGAGTATTAATACCAAGAAAATCGAGGTCAAACTTTGTTCATTTTGCATAATCGAACTTCATGCAAACACTGGATGTCTAGTAGCTTGAATGGTAATTCAAAGACAAAACTTAAGGTAATTCTAAACTTATCAATAGGTGTTTTCATTGAGAGTTATTTCAAAGTACATAGTAAGTAATTGAAAATCAAGAACACAATCCCAAGGGCTTAAAGTTGCCCGCGTTGGGTGAAAAATCAGACAACAACTAGTTGCCCCAAGAAGATAATTTACCCACTATGCCTATTACTAGAAATGAACTAAACCAAGCCTTAGTCAAATTTCAAAATCGTATACACATCGAATTTATAGAAAAATTGCATAAATTGTTTTTGAAAGGCACATTCGAATCACAAAAAAAAAGTGAAAAGGAGAAACATTCCTCTAAACACAAAGGTAGCAAAAGAGGGAATCAACACCACAGAGAGAAAAAATACACTCAGTCATCATTAGATAATATAGAGACCTTGACCACTCAAGAATCAAAGGAACAAAGTAGAGGCCAAAGAAAATGCCAATCACCTAGATCTTCTAGCTCCTCTAGTTCACCTAGTTTTGCTAACAGAGAAAATAGAAGAACCCGGTCTTTCAGAAAGGAGAATTGTTGTAACGTCCCTTACCCGTTCCGATATACCAGAACCAAGTAAGGTGTATCACAACCCTATTAACCTACACTTTCAACTTCATGTCAATAAAGCTTAAAATTTCTCAAGCATTAGGTTACATAAATGCAAAACCATAATCTATAACATTTAAGACCCTCATGTTGAAATTTTGGTAGTATAATGGCTGCTCGGGTACTTTCCAAAAATTGTTAAACCTATAGAAAACAATTAATATATATATCATGACTCATCCCTATCAACTCTGTGATCAATCTGATCACATTCAACAATCACCACATACCACCACAATCATTCATATCAAAACAAAATATAGTCATCACATTATTCTAGTCCTATCTTAGCAGTCCACACTAAGGAGTACATACAATCTCACCTATTTCCATACAATAAACAAAACTAATATATCTTTCTATGGCAATAACTAAATTGACATTTAATTTACATCATTTCTTTGTGGAAATAATATAAAAAGCATCAAGCTTGATTCATTTGTCTGATCACATATACAAGCATTTTTCATTTCCCTAGATTCTTCAACACCAATATTCATTAATGTCAGTTGCCCATCTCTAAAATTCATGAGAACTTATGCATCCAAAACCACTAATGCGCTAAGCAAGATTTGCTTAGCAAGACATCCAAGTTTATATTGTTATATCTAATACAATCATATATCAAACATTAAATCAATTTACTTTATAGGTTTCCAAATATCAAGGCATTATGACTTATATATCCTCATTATACTAATGCATCATACAAAACCAAGCAAGCATTACAAATCTACTTTAGAAACTAAAGTATAAATAATCCTTTCATCATATAGGAGCTCTCCTTAAATCTCCTTATATATATATACATATATATATATACATACATACATATATATATATATATATATATATATATATATATATATACACATACATATATATATATATATATATATATA
>CANXYI010222548.1:0-11572 GCA_948208565.1 Hura crepitans | reverse complement strand
ATAAAGGGAAATGGGCCTAAACTATATTTAATGTATTCTTCTTCAACTTTATTGTCTGCAAAGCATTTTAAAGTTGATTTTAATTTGTTATGTTGTATGATATCTCTTTTTGAGGTTGAGATAGATTGATTGTATTGATGTGTGCTATTAGAGTGATTAGAGGATCACATAAGTGGGGAAAATGATTTATAGAAGGGTTGTTTGATTTTCATGTTACTATTCATTTTCAGGAAAGTGTTTCAATATTGCCATTATGCTACCAAATTTTTGATAAGAAATTTCTTAAAAGTGAATTGTAACAAGGTTTCATAAAAATTTTTGGTGACCAATATTTCTGTAAGTATTACATATGATAAAATGAGATTTCAAACATAGTAGATTTTGGAGTAGTGTTATTAAGTTCAGATAACTTATTTGTCTGCACACTCTTCAGTTAGGCTTGATGACTGGATCGGGTAAAGGGTGTCACATTTAGTCATATTAAAGCTCAAGTTTAGGCATTCTTAGTTAATATATGAGTGCTTTAGAGTCTAGGGAGTACATCATATAATTTATGGTATCAACAGTTATGACTTGTTCTTTTACCTAGAAATGAGATGAGTGCTTCGATGCATCACAGCAAGAAGGAAGTCGAGAGTCATACTCTAATGACTTTAGTACCAGAGGCTACCAAAGTTTCATTTGCATCATGTAGTGCTATAGGGTATGCATCATCAATAGGATAAGCTCCACCAGTATTTTTGTAGCAGATGTTACACTTGTTGAGATAGGCTACAACTACTGCTCCATCTTTAACGTAATAGCTAGAGGTTACATTAGCTCTCTAGAAGACATATATAGAGAGATTTAAGAAAATGGGAGGCAAATTTTTCAAGGGAGAAGGCAAGATGGAGCCTGGGAGAATAGAGTACCAATTAGATAATACAAGAAATATCATAAAGCAAATAGGGTGCACCTTAAAGGAGAAAGTAATATGTGCCACATCACTCTTATAACAAGAGGAATTAAAGTGGTGGGAAGATTAGACTGAGTACAAGACTAAGGAGAAGATTACATGGGACTTCATTTTGTTAGAATTCTATAAAAAGTACATCCTATAAGACTATCTAGATGATAGAAGATAGCAGTTTATAGACCTCAAGCAATAACATAAGTTTATTAGGGAGCATGAGAAGTGCAAGTTGTTTGAGAAGGGCTTGCATGTAGACATCAAGTCTCAGGTGGTCCCTCTAAAAATCAGAGACTTCTCTTTGTTAGATTTGATATGATAATCTATAGCAGGGGTATAGAAGGAGAAGAAAGAGTTTTATTAGAAGAAAAGGTCATTAAGATAGAGAGCATCTAGTGCAGGTCCAAAGTCAGCTAAAATGTTTAAGGGCTATTAGTTTGGGGCTTCATAGTAAACTCAAAGATAGGGTTAGACTTATAAGTTAGTGCAAGGAAATAAGAGTAATGCTAGATAGCAACAATCACAGGATGCCAGTACACCAGGGTCTATAGCTAAGGGTGGCTAGATACTTTAGTGTCACACTTGTCGTAAGCGACACAAGTAGGAGTGTTGGAGGAATAAGATGGGTGTTAATTATTGGTATGGTTCATTGCATCATTTTCATAAAGATTTTTCAAAAGGGTCCTAGTGTTGGATAGACATCTGAACCTTTAACTACCAGAGGATAGTAAAAAGATCAAAAAGGGAAAGTAGAGGGAGCTAAAAGGGATAAATCAGAGCCTAAAGCTGAGTATAGATCTCTTACCTACTAGTATGCCATTATAGCATGAGAGGAGACTAATGAGCTATACCACATTGCTAGTACTTTCTTTCATTTTGACTAATCTATGTTGGCTTTGATTGATCTAGGGTCTACACATTCTTATGTTTGCACATCATGGGCATAAGACTAGGGTTTAGTTTAAGAACCTCTTCACATAGAGATCATGGTTAGTAACCTTATAAGCTAGCATGTGGTAGTTGATAGAGTTTATAAAAAGTGTCTTTCGAGGATAAAATATCACTAGTTTGTAGTTGACCTAATAGAACTACCTTTTAAGAAGTTTGACTTGATATTAGGCATGGATTGGTTATTTCAGTAGCAAGTGATTTTGGATTGCAAGCAGAAGAGGTTGACTCTTAGGGCTGATGATAGGGTTAAATTCACAATTGTGGGAGAGAGGATAGACTTTCTGTCTAATGTAATATCTACTATTATAGTTAGGCAGATGTTAAGGAAAGGCTATTAGGCATTTGTTACCCTAATGTATGACACCATGATAAGACAGATAGATGTTAGTAGCATACCAGTGGTGTCAAAATATGCTAATGTTTTTCCAAAACAATTATTGGATTTGCCTTCACAAAGGGAATTTGAGTTCAGCATTGAAGTTTTACTTGGCACTACTTTAATATCTATTGTGCCATATCAGATGGTGCTAGCTAAGTTAAAAGAGTTAAAGATATAGTTGTATGAGTTACTAGACAAAGGCTTTATAAGACCAAGTGTTTCACTATGGGGAGCACCGGTTCTATTTGTTAAGAAGAAGAACGGTTCACTTTACCAATGTGTGGATTATTGACAATTGAACAAAGTGACCAATAAGAACAAGTATCCTCTACTACTGATAGATGACTTGTTTGGTTAGATTAAAAGAGCTAAAGTGTTTTCTAAGATTGATTTGAGATTCGGGTACTAATAGTTAAGAGTAAAGGAAACAAATGTGGTAAAAACTACTTTCGAATGAGATATGGCCAATATGAGTTCGTGGTAGTGCTATTTCGGCTTACCAATGTGCTTGTAATTTTCATGGACTTAATAATAGAGTCTTTAGGCCTTATCTTAAGTAGTTTGTAGTAGTCTTCATTGAGGACATCTTGGCTTATTCAAAGAGCAAGGAAGATCATTAATAGCATTTGAGAAAAATGTTACAGATTATGAGAGATTAGAAGCTATATACCAAGCTTAGTAAGTGTGAATTCTAGCTTAGTAAAGTGTCTTTTCTCAGGCACATAGCATCTATAGAGGGGATTCATGTTGATCCTAGTATGATTGAGGTAGTGATAGAGTGGAAGCCACCTCAAAACACTATAGAGATCAGGAGTTTCCTCAGGTTGGTAGGATATTATAGACAATTTGTCAAGGGGTTTTCCTTTATAATAGCCCCTAGGACTCGATTATTGACAAAAGATGTCAAGTTTCTCTGGGATGATAGATGTCTAGAAAGTTTTGATAAGCTCAATATGATGATGACTGAAACAACATGAGAAGAACTACACTATTCATGATTTAGATCTTGCAGCCATTGTGTTCAATCTGAAGATTTGGAGACACTATCTCTAAGGAGAGAAGTGTTATGTTTACACTAACCATAAGAGTCAGATTTATCTTTCTACACAAAAAGTGTTGAATTTGAGACAAAGTAAATGGATGGAATTAATTAAGAATTATGACTGCTTGAATAATTATCATCCAAGAAAAGCAAATATAGTGGGTAATACGCTTACCAGGAAGTTTATGGTAGCCCTAAGAGTTATGAATGATATATTATAGCTTGCGAGTGATAATGCCTTGTTAGCAAAAATGCAAGTTAAGCCTAATTTGCTATAGCAAGTTAAGGATTGTTAGAGAGATGATCATAGGTTGATAACTATCATTGGTGCTATCTAAGATGGGAAGCCTATTGAGTATGAAATAAAAGAGGATGGATGTTTATACTACCATGAAAAAATCTATGTACCAAATATGGAACAACTGAAGGAGTAGATTTTGCAAGAAGCTTATAATGCTCCTTATGTGATACATCTGGGTAGCACAAAGATGTATCAACACTTAAAGCTTTCTTATTGGTGGCCATGTGTAAAGAAAGTTGTATCAAAATACATGATAAAATGCCTTACTTGTCATCAAGTGAAGATAGAGCATTAAGTTCATTCTAGGTAGCTTCATCCTATAGTAATTCTTGAATGGAAATGAGACAGAGTCACTATGGATTTTGTCATCAGGTTGCTTATAACAAGGAGCAAATGTGATTAATTATGGGTTATCATAGATTGTCTGACTAAGACTACTTATTTTATATCAATAAGAATGGACTATTCCTTGGAAAAGCTAGTAGACCTTTAAATTGATAAAATTGTCACATTGTATTGAGTGCCATCTTTAATTATATCTGATTGGGAACCATGGTTTACATTGTTGTTTTAAAAGAAACTTTATAAGGCTTTGGGTATTCGATTCAATTTTAGCATAGCATTTATCCATAGACTGACGGGCAAGTCAAAAGAGTCATTCATCTAATCCTTTAATACTTAAGTGATTTGATGTTAAGTAGTATATGATGTTATGTTTACGATGAAGTCTAGTTAACAAGTACTAGAAGACATGCTAAAGAGTCATGCCGTCGAGTTTAAAGGTAGTTAGGATCACTATCTATCATTAGTGGAATTCACTTATAATAACAATCATTAAGTGAGCTTGGGTATGGCTCCTTACAAAGCATTAAATGAAGGAAATGCAAAACTCCTTTATGCTAGAATAAGCTTAGTGAGACCAAGCTTATGGGACCAAACCTAATAAAAGATGTAAAGGAAAAGGTGAAGATTATCAAAGAGAGATTGAAAGTAGCTTCTAATAAATAGAAGTCATATGTTAATCTGAAGAGGAAAGAGGTGGGAGATAAACAATTTCTTAAGGTTTCATCTTGAAAGAAGATTTTATGATTGGAAAAAAAGCTAAGCCCTAAGTTTATTAAGCCATACAAGATAAGAGAATATGTGGGACTAGTACCTTATAAATTAGCTTTGCCTCATAAACATTAGTAGATCTATAATGTCTTTTAAATACCCATGCTCAGAAGATATAGATCAGATCATACATATGTAGCGTCAGTGGAAGAGGTCTAGGTTAATCCAGACTTATCATATGAAGAAGTATCTGTGAAGATTTTGAATAAAGAAGTAAAAGATCTATGGAACAAAATAGTACAATTAGTGAAAGTTGTTTGGAAGAATTATGGAAAGGAAGAAGCTACTTAGGAAATGAAAGCTCAAATGAGAGAGTAATATATATATTTCTTTGAGCCAAGTAATGTTGTAATGTTGAGGACGACATTTATTTTAAGAGGGGAAGAAATTTAATGCCTAAAAAATCTCGGTGTTATAAATAGCACTTACTAAGGCATGAATAATGCTTTCTCGATCCAGGGGCATTAATTATATTTAATGGAAGTATTAATTATAAAAAAGTATAGGTGAAATTTAAAGTAAAAATGAAGTCATTTAGATGGTTAAAATCAACTGTTAAATTTTACAGTTGTGTCATGTGAATGAGACCTCGTTTAAAATGAATCATAAAATAATTAAATGTTGCTTAGAAAATTTTGGGATTAATACAACCTAATACTCAAAAATTATAATTAGCATGTAAGTACTAAAATTGGAATTTTTAGAGATCGAGAAATATTTTTTACTAAAATCAAGTATTATAAAAAGTGGTGATTTAATTCGATTTTAATCATTTTTTAAGCTTCGCTTTTTATAAGGTTATAAAACCTAAATTTAGTGAATTTTTGGATGATTAATTGAGATTAAATTAAGCTTAAAAGGTAAGGAAAAAGGGAAAAAAGAGAGGAGAAAATGGAAAATAAAATGTTTATTTTTTCATAAAAGTATATAATGGTCAAATAGCTTTTATTTTGGTTAATATATTAAAAATAGTCATCCCCTCTCCTCTATATAAAGCCGATGGCTTCCTTCCCCCATTAACACCATTTTTAAGTTTTTTTGTCTTTCAATATAAGCTCTATTTGGTAAGATTAAAATAACTTTGGGTGCCTCCATGATCTCTAAAGCCTATTAGGAGCCAATTGCTCAATTTTGAAGCATGGTGAATAGTGACCTTTTTTGGTTCAAGTAAGAATTTTTAAAACCTAATATTTTTCCTATGTTTATAAGGTGCTAAAGAGCCATCTTTTGTAGTCAGATTTCATTTTTAATATTTGTATGATTTTATATGAATTTTTACATATCAAATCTATAATGTACAGTTGAGAAAACCAACAAAGCTTGAGATAAGGGAAAAGTAAAGGCATAGGTAATCCTCAAGGTTGTATTATGATCATTTTGGTATCTATAATTGAATTCATTTATGTAAATTCATGTGTACTCTAAGAATTTCATATTATGTGATTATATTTAATTATGTGCTAAATGCCAAATTGTATGTATTAATGATATTAATTGTGTTAAATAGATTTTGAGATGAATGATGACATATTTAAGATGTTTAAAAAGCATATGAATGATGTAAAGGTCATATTGTGTTCTAAATGTACTATATGCATTATGGATATATGGTAGTTTATGTGTAAGTGAATATTAAACAAATTAATGACTTTAACAATGTGTATTGGCAATACTGACATGTATTAGAGTAATTAAGTTGATAAATTGCTTATGGATTTTTAAAATGTGTACTGAACATAATGGGTTAACCTTATGTAATTAGGCATGCTATATTTAAATGTTTGCTATATCTATGGAAATGAGGTATATACATGATTTGTGACATAATGGATTATCGAGTAATTTATGTGAATGAAATGCATAATTGCCTTTTTAAAGCATGCATGGCCTAATGGTATAAGGAGGCATGTATGTTGTGTATGCATGACATAATTACATATTAATGGTGATATAAGAGTAAAAGATGGACTGAGCAAGCTTATGATGCTATGGTTGAAATAGCCTAATGGGATACTTTAAAGAATGAAATCTTAATTTCATGCACAAAAAATGAAAATCATAGGCATGTGTATGATAATAGATATATACATGTGAGTAATGATGCACAAAATGAATAATGGCATTATGATGCATGAATGTTACTTATGGCTGAATGTTTTACATGCAAAGCATATGCATGAGAAATCCATTTAATGCATATATTAGAGAATATGTGTTACACTATTGATGTATTGTAGTATACATGTTAAAAATATTAATAATGATGTGATTTTGAGGCATTTTGAGGGTATGCAAGGTGTGGAGGCCTAAAGGTCATTTGTGAGGCCATAATATACTTAAACCATATTATGAGCAAGTATGGGCATTACATCACCATGTTTGCCATGATAAATTTAATAATGAATTTTTAGGCATAAGGCATCTTGGATGAGCTTATGTAATCATATCAATGTTTAATGGTAGTTCAATGACATGAAATAGCATATAGAGATAGAATGATGAAATTGTAGTATTATGAATACATGGATTGACTATATGATACAAATGACTTAAAATGTTGTTGAATGCATGTTTTAGTGTGTATGATCTCAAAAATGAGGCAAGTAGTGTAATTTCCTGATGTAGCCATTTTTTGGCTAAACTAAAGCAATTAAAGGCTATATTAAGATGAAATTCAGATAGTGTAACTATGAAATAACTGTAAATAGCCCATCTGAGAAATAACCTAGTATAGATTGGTTAGTCGGTGAACCATGGAGTTTTATAGTAGCTGCTAGGGCACCTTATTGTCTTGATGCATTTTATCCATGGCTCCACTAAATGTTTAGCCATGGGTTTTTATATTTTTTATCTTCAAATCCATGTGGGTGCAACTACCATTGAGGTTTAATAAGGCCACTGCATAGTTATGTTGATGTAGCAACCATAAAGTCCATAATGAAAGCCACTACACACCATAATCCTATTATCCACAAGAAAATTGTTTTACTCTAAAATAGGCATAATTAAATTAGTTAAATAAAATTTAATTATTTATACATATGATAACATGGTGGCATGACCTTATGTATAATGCATGATATGTGATGAATTTTGAGTATGTTTGTGTTATATAAATGTATTTATACATGCTTTGGCTTATGTGACATATATTGAAATATTTGATTGATTATGTTCAATTGTATTCTGCATGATGTAATAAAAGCATAAATGTACAAGTTAATTCAATTACACCACTAAGTTATTGCTTAGCAAATCATTTATTTTGTGATATATAGCTAAAGTGACAGGTTGAGGACAAGCCTTAAAACCTCAAGTGTACTGAGAGAAGAAAATTTATTTTGGTATTATTTTTGGTTTCTATATATAGAATTATGTGATGTATAGGTTAAGCACTTATGTAATGTATATAAAAGGAAATGGGCCTAAATTGTATATAATGTATTCTTTTTGAACTTTATGGTATAGAAAGCATTTTAAAGCTTATTTTAATTTGTTTTTGTTATATGATATCACTTCTTAAGTTTGAGATTGATTGATTGTGTTGATGTGTGTAGTTAGAGTGATTAGAGGATCACAAAAGTAGGGTTAATAATTTATATAAGTGTTATTTGATTTGTAGGTTACTATTTATTTTTTGGAAAAGTGTTCTAGTACAACTATTATGCTGCCAAATTTTTTACATGAAATTTCCTAAAAGTGAATGTAACAAGGTTTTAAAAATATTTTTGGTAACCTATATTTCTATAAGTATTGCATATGATAAAATGAGTTTTCAAAAATAATAGATTTTGGATAAAGGTTGTTAAGTTCGAATAACATGTTTATGTATGCACTCCTTAGTCGGGCTCGACCACTAGACCGAGTAAAGGGTGTTACATAATTTGTTGGTTGGAATGATATACATCATAATGTAATGTATAAAATGACTACATAGGTATTTAAAACATAAATAAAATATTAGAATTTAATGTACATTAGATTTAGTAACCATTAACCCCATATAGCCAAATGGTATGCTTGAAAGGTAATTAAAGTACTTAAGTCCATATAATGAAATTGCAAGTTAGATTTCACATGTATGTGTACATAATTGTGCATGTAATAAAAAGTGAATAGTAAAGTGTGTGCTACCTAAGAAAACATTATTTTAATCATTAAGTTATGATAATGAGTTATGTATAGACATGAGAAATTTTAGACACATGAAGGCTAAATTATAGTGGCATGATTATTATTATTTGCTTGTAATAAGAATTTTCATGGAATTAAATTATGAATAAGTATAAACTATATATTATGAGTAATTAATTTGTAGTATAGTTATGCATGAAGTAATGATAGATGAAAATGGATGGAGAACACGTAGATGTCAGAAATAGGAACTATACTCAAAGCTCATATGAGGTAAAAGACCTATAATAGATAAGTTGACTAGTTAAGTAGGGAATTACAATAGCTGGTAGGACACTTCAATGTCATTTTTATGTGGGCACAACCATTATTGATGTCCAATAGGGTAATTACACATTTATATTTTGTTATGATATATCATATGAGTGTTGTCACCATTGAGATCCAGTAGAGCCACTACACAATCATATGCTACTGTAGTAGCAACTATGGTCTAGTAGGGCCATTGCTTATATACTATGCTACTACAACAACTAATAAGGCCTAAAATATAGACTACTACACATCTCATTAGACCTCTATACTTGAGATCCCATTATCCAGTATGGGATAAGATATTTCTAGTATAGACTATAAAAATAAGTAATTAAAATAAAAAGAAAGGAATAAGAGGATAGATTTCCAAATAAAAAAATTATGATGGTTAATTAATATTACGAGTGTAAATTCCATAACTTATATAGGAATAAGAGTACTCTTATAAGGTAATTAATTTAACTAGGGTGATTAAGTAAGAATCTATTAAATTTGATACATGTTTATAGCATACACAAAATATTATGCATGAATTGCTTGAACATTGTGAATGCTTGTGTCCTTGATTTTAATGTATATTTCATTGAATACACCATGAAGCATTATGCTTAACACATTTTGTTTTTGATGTAGAGGTAGAAGACAATTAGCTCTAGCTTGGGCTCAAAGCAAGAGTGTAGCATAGTCAGCTCTAACTCTATGATTATGTTGTAATGTATATTAATTGTTTAAAAGGCACTCATATGTAGAAAAGGGAAATGGGCCTAAACCAATTGAATGATAAGTTTTCTAAACTAATAAATCATCTATATATAGGATGTAAATATCCATACGTGTGTTATTATTAATAAGTGTCAAATGATGTTTATTTTAGTATGTTTCTAACCATTAAGTTGTTTGGTCCATATGATAAGATTAGAAGCATCTAGTGTAGGGACTATTTATTTGTGAATATAGAAATGCATTTTCCTATAGGTCACTATTTATGCAGTGTCACTAGATAATCGTTATGCTACCAAAATTTTGACATAAAAAGTTGCAACTATCATGACACATTATATAATAGTCTAAAATAGCAAACTATTATAAGTTATTTAGAGAAGAAAATATTAAACCAATCTTACTTATTAAGTGGGCATATGTGGAATCAATGGCTAGGGCTAGTGCACTAAATTAGAGAGGGTTGTGTGCCATTCCTTATCTAGGTTTGGTGATTAGACCGGATATGGGGTGTCACACTTAGTGGTATCATATTAGGTTTAAGCATTCCGTAGTATAAAGGAATTTCATATGAGTGCCTTTGGGTTAAGATTGTGTATTACCTAAATTTTACACTGCTTGAGGCTGATTACTGTTCTTTTGATATAGCTTAAAAATGTCAAAATTAACACCACTTGGTGGTGCTGAAGAGCTAGAAAGCCATATCCTAACAATAATAAATGAACCAGTAAGAAGACAATGCAAGTACCTAATGATGTTGCTTTACCAACATAGGCATAACCAACACTATTATAATAGATGGTAGACCTTTTTAGGAGGTCACTGCTGCAATAACTTTTCATCCACCACTAGTGCAACAACCTCTACCACCATAACCCCTCTAAAGGATAAATTTAGAAAGAGTCAATGAATTTTTTGTTGAGGATTTTAAAGGTGCAAAAGCTAATGATGCAGTTGCATTCGAGTACTAGTTAGAAAGAACTTTCCAAATTCTACTGCAACTCAAGTACACACCAAAAGAGAATATGATTTGTGCTATGTCCTTACTATTAGATAAGGCATTGAGATGGTGTGTGTGATACCCTTTACTTGATCTGATTACTAGACCTGAGTAAGGGATACACATATAATTAGTATTTGATACCATGTACATGTTCTAATGAAACAAATCTCACTTTTAAAAACATGTATTATCTGTAATAGTTGTAAAAAATAAGGAAAATAAAAAAATCTTTTTTGTCTGTTCATTATTTTGACCTTGTGCTGAAAATTTCGATAGCATAATAGCTATTTGTGCACAAACCCCAAATAGAAACCTATCAAATAAAAGCACTTATATAAAAAAAAATAGCTCAAAATAACCTTCTTAGGGTCCATCTAACCCTCTAAACCAGCCTCATTAACCAACAACATCACAAAAATAACTATAGATTTATAAATCATTATACACATCAAACCCATTCTCAAATACTAGTTAAAATTATTTGTACACACATATTTAAAACATGTGTACAATATAAGTTAAGCCCATCCATTGCTATATAAGAGTGCTTTAATATACATATATCAAGTAACCATACTAAAAAAAACTTTTGTACCAAAAATGATCTACTCACAAAAAAGTCTTCTAGTTTGAGGCGTTGTAAAATGACGATTGCCTTAACCTAT